>JAWQRN010000381.1:0-30429 GCA_033557685.1 Sperchopsis tessellata
TATATATTCAGTGCATAGACTTCCACGGCCACAGTTCATATCTACAGGTTTTAAAAGTGCTAAGTGTAAACAGCCATGTAGCTCTAAAAAGTGCTGAATACAAACAGACATGTAGCTCTCAAAAGTGTTTGTCATAGCATAATTTCTGCTTCATGTATTTGTTTATGTATGGCAATGAAGCACCAATAGGAAACTACTCAAATGCCAGACTACCTACTTCCTACTTCTTGGTGCGCCAGTCTCTTATTGGACCACAGAATCCCGGCGTATCTCTTACAGAGCCACCGCAATACTTCGCTGAAGAGTATTTCTAAGCAGATGCAAGTGTAAACCCATTATTGCAATTCATTGATTTTCCAGATGCTTATATATTTCGGTGGACTCTCTTATTATTCTGAGGAAAGAATTAAATGACTGGGCGAGAATTTAATTTATGTTCTGCTATTAGCGATATAGCAAACTGTTTGAGATGGGTTTGCTTTCATGCTCTCTACAGCAAGTGCGAGTGGAGATCATTCTTTTTGTCTAACCTATGTACTCTAAGCCACATTTCAGGAGAATTGAATCTTTCGAAGATGGAAGGATTTCGCTGAAGTCACTAACCTGGCGATGAATTTCACATGATCGCCAATTCCTAACGCTCAAGAAACAAATTACAATTCATATTTAATAATCGGCGGACCAGTCAAGTGTCTTAAATATGTTTAACACACAGAAACAAATATAAACAATTGAGAAATTCAGAAAAACTTGCGAAAACATGAAGGAAAACTCTCACAAAAGGAAGAGTAATAGGACCAACGACGTAGAATTCTTAGCAGCAGACTCAAAACATATAAGGCATATGATGAAACATATCAGATACTTGACAGGCAAAAACTGAAGAGTAATACATAGGAATCTCATATAAGAAAAATTATTAGAAAGGTTACAATAGCAATGAAACAAGAATGGAATTTCGCTCAAAACTTGTATAAAGAGGACTTTTATATTCAGATGATGTATAATATGGTAATAAAGTTCTAATATAATGGGGCAGAAGTGTAGGAAACCGGACAAAATACATTTCATACAAGGAACCTACGATGAACCTTAGGATTGAACGATAGAATAGAGGCTGAAAAAAGAACTTTGATTTTATGGGTTCTCAAATAACAGTTCAATAAGTTTAAAATGTATATATTATAAAATGTAGTTTGCACCAACACAATGATAAGTTATACAACTGTATTCTAATGGTTTTATTTAATGATACATGACCAGAGGTCTGTAACAGGGCATCGACTTCAACTGCCCACACTGACCAGTTTCTCCAATTTAAATGCAAGCGACACAATCTCGACAAAATTGGCACCATCTCAACTTTGCTGGAGCAGTTAGTGGGTCGATCGATTCCCAACGACTGGTGCGGGCGAGTGAGGGCTAGAATATTCTGGACGCTAAGTGGCATAGACAGTCTTTAGTAGTTTCCTAATAGAACAATGAAGTTTGAGGAAAATATAAAAAAGGGCACAAATAAGGTGTATTTGCTGGAGAGGGATGTAATCTCATCTCACCAAATTTGAAGAAATGTCATCTGTGGCCAGTCAATAGATAGATACAGCCACTGTACATGTGTAAAGTGACAGTTTCTAAAATTCAACTTTCTGAATATGCTTAGAATATGTTGATTCATATTAAATCAACTTCGGCTTCTCAGATTGTTATCAAGCAAAAATTAATATTGGCATGATAACATAGAATTTGAGATAACAAATATGTGAAACATAGGAAGATTTTCAGTGAATAAAACATATACCTTTATAAAAAGTATTTATTACGTTTAATAAATAATAACATCTTTCTGTGGTCGCCAACAACAAAGTGTACCCTACAAAAATACACAATCATATCTTGCTTTATATATTATATATATAACAACATCCAAAAATAATTATAATTCTAAATAACCTAAAAATACAACACTTTTGTGCTTAAAAGTAAAAAAAGAGAATCCTCATTGTACATATGGACGGATTAGTGCATTCGAGTACAAAAATATTAACTCACTACAGTTCCAATACTGAGTAGAAAATTATACATATACAGGTCCTACAAACTACCTTCTACATATTGTTATATACGCTACATAATACTATAAATATATAAGAGATTATGTTTTTTAAATACATAAATTTATGTATACGTGGTGTTTTACCAGGTTATAGTAAAGTTAATTATATGCAATAATAAAAATATAAAAAATCATAAGCAACAATTGCATCAAAAATTTACTATAATAAAATATAAACCTACAAGAATTTAAAAAAAAACAATAATTTTGACAAAAATTAAACAATGTATAAAAGTATAATGTATATAATAAAAAATTTATCTAAATAATGCATTGATCATCCTTTAAAAGGCGTATGTGGCAGTGCATGAAACTAGGAATTACGAATTTAGTATAAAAGTATAAACCATTTTTTTTCAGATTTCGGTAACTTTCATTATTACTCTGTACTTAAGTTACTACTACATCTATAATTTAAGAGTAATAAATTACAAATTTTTTTATTTCAATTATCACCAATTATATTTTAACATTCCAAAAAAATCTAGCGCTGACACATACAAAAAAAATCATAAATAAAAATATTGCTACTTTAATATAAAATTATCTACACCAAAATTTGCAAACAGTAATATCATCACTCCCTAAACACTTTCAGACACATTAATTTATATTTTCGTAAAAGTATTGGCTGTAAAGTCAACAAAATAAAAATTTGAATTTTTACATATTTATACTTTCAAATTACTGCTGGAACAGGTGTCTGAAACAGCACATACCATTTCAAAAGAATTAATTTACCTAAACTCTATGATTGTAATTGCATAATTGATGAATAGGGCTGAATTTATCAAACGAATGTTGATCTTTATAAATCCCAACATAGAATTAAAAAAAGTAATCGATTAATATTTGTTTGTATTATGGGATTATCTTTTCAACAATGCTGGGGCTGAAATCTGTATTGTAGAATCAAAGAATATAATAAATGTCAGAATAGTAACACGTTTCTATTTTGATTGGATTACTTATTTCAGAATATTTTGGTTTGTAGTTCAAATGCACATATACATTTTGATTCAGAAACAGCTACTATTTATTGTTAACATTATGGCCAATACCTAAACCAGTTTCCAAACTCAATATTAAAAAATGTGCTCCCATAAATTTAAATACTAGTTTACCAGCAAGAGCTGTTTTGAAATTTAATTCAAAAATATTTATCACTTTTTTAACTTTCAACCTTCATCCAAGTGAAAAATGTTATTACTACTCTAGTAATGTTGCACAAATTGCAAATATTAAAATGACTACAATTTTTTCATGACCTTGTATTGTTATGAAAGCAATTTAAAAATTCTTTTAAAAGCTTTTAAAAATTGCAATTGTACAAAGTTTTTAAACCTACTTATTCAGACTTTAGAAAATTAAAACATATTATATAGAGAAACATTAAAAAATTGTATTGCAGGGACATTAAAGTTATGTACTATATTAACTCTCCAATATCCAGGGCACGCAATTTCTGAAGATACCTAAAAATGTTCTGATCATATCAATATATACAGATAAGAAATAATAAATATGATAATTGAAATATTTTATAAAATTAATAAAAAATCAATTCTTTTCACAGAATCTGTACGAAAAATAACTTTTATTCATTTTATTTCCATTGCAGCCTTTTGACTAATTAAATTGATTTGTCACTTTTTTCAAAATTCAAATACTATTTTTTAAAACCACTGCAACTAAACATTATTAACTTTAACTGCCCTTAAAATTGAATATTTAACATATAACACCTAGTTAAAATGCATTGAAAAAGCATAAATAGTTGTGTATAGAAAATCTGCAGTGAAATGAAAGTTGAGCCTTAAAAGTAAAGCATGACAAAAATAATGTGACGTACTGGTTAGTAATATTGATAATTCTTATATATATTGATATCAGCTATACATATTTGCGTATACGTCACTGTCTCGAATACGTGAATGTAAAACAGAAATATATTTTCTAAAATAGGTATACATTTGTACTACAATAAAAAAAAAGATAAGAACAGGTACTTATAGGATAACTAGTTCTTATATTATATTTTAAGATCAAACATCCTTCAGTAGACTGTCTATACATAATCAAAATTTTATTTCTTTACTTGTCAATTAACATTAAAGTTAATAGTAGTGTCACTCGCTAAATGTAAACCAACATTAAATATTGTAGTTTTCAAATAAATAATACTTTTCTGTATATACATTAAAATGAAAATGGAAACTATAGTTGCTTCACAACTTAATATTCGAGAACACTTAAAAACAATTTCAACATCATTTTTAGAACTTATCTGTATTCTAATGGTTATATTTAAAGATACATGTCTCACTTAACATGATTTCATCAATATTGATCATGATTTGCTTCTGTTGCCTAAGGTGGCATTGGATTTCACTATTTAATAAAGTACCAAGTAAACATTTTCTATCAAGTAGCTGTTATAATAAGAAAAAAGTATCAGTGATGTCAGTTTATAGTACAAAGATTATTATGCCTTCAAAACGCAATATTTATTAGCACATAACATTAATGTTTACAGATACGGATGAGCTTCACTCTAAAATTGTATATATATTTTTTTTGTACATATATAATTGAGTAATAAATCTATCAATTTGAATATAAAATGGATATGTTACAACACTAAATATGTATATTTATTTCAAGCAACTGTTTGCTATATATCAGTTTTACTTATGTACTGTAATAGGTATTTAATTCGTTTTTCGAATCGTTCATAACAAAGTCACAAGATACTTATTTGAAAGGTGTTCAATTAAATGACTTTGGTTATATATTTAACAACTGTAGGCTTCAATAAATGGGATTATTTTTGTGCTCCTCCACATGGATTGTTCAGGGTAAACTTACTTTGATAAATGACTAGCGAAAAATTAAATTTGAATATTGGAGAAAATTCAATAGCACGAAAAAAATTGTTTAATCACATTCCAAAATCATCCACTTTTATTTTTTTAAATGAATTTTCTCATTATATTGTACATGTGTCTGTTATCGATGTAAAAAAATATAAATTTTCCTCTTTCGCAGTTCAGTATAAAAAAGAATATAATATAATATATTAACAGTTGTAAATGAAATTAGCAAACAAAAATGATTCAAGCTGTTATAAATTAACGACTAAAATCAAATAAAAATCATTTACAAACGAAACATATCTTACTTTTGCCATTTATAACTTCAAAATAAACTTATTGTAGCTCACTAAATAAAACAGATTGTTAGATTTGGAATTCATAACATTCGAGTAAATTTTTTCGTTGGGTCAAAAATTAATACTAGTGTATATTATAAGTAAAATGATACAATTAAAAACTAGTCTGAGATAATAAAATTATTTTCATGTAAATCAGACTTACAGGTGATAAAAGAGACAACACCACCAGTAAGATAACTGTGTAAGCTTAGAATTGTGGTTAGATTAGATGCAATTACAATGGGGCAATCAAATTTAGTTGACATAAGAATGACAATGCTTAAATACAGCATAGTAATAATTTAGCTTCTAGCACAATGATCGTAAGAATTATTATGAATCAATTGTCATAAAGATTTAATGTAAAAAAAATATCTCAGTTAAGAACAATAGTTGAATTAACACATGAAAATGAAAGTAGAACTGCCAATACAGTTATTGGCATATATGGCAAACAACACAGGACGCAATTAATCAGATGGAAATTCATTGATGCCAAAAATCATTTACTTCCAACTTTGTATAGACAATTATCCATGGTACCGTAACTATATGATGTTTATAGTCGCATGTAAAATATTGGAGTAAACATTAGACAAAGGGACAAATGACATATGTGGTAACGTACATTCACAGAGTAACTATTTTTTTATGCGCTTGCTTAGTTGCCCACTTCATACAACATGAATTATAGCTGTATGGCACTATCTATTGTTTGCAGGTAGACATGCTTTAGAAAAAGCCCTGTACTTGTATTAACTACAATAAAGGGAACATTTTTTTTTTAAGGTAGATGCTTAAGATCAAAACATTTCTGGTAAGCGAGCAAATATAAGGTAATTACAATGAAATTCAAACCTCAAAAATCCCACTCGCAACTTTAATTTGCAAAAATATCATTTGAACATTATATTTTTTACGAGAGATTGTTTCTGTGTTTCGATTTTCTATCTACATTTCTCGTAAAAATGTAACTAGAAATCAATAGATTTTGAGTAATGCAAACCACGTTCACCAGTAACATAGAAGTGACATGAAATAAACACAAGCTATAATCAGTTGTCCCGTTTGGTATTTTTTGCTAGAGCGCTGTAATAATAAATTATGAATTACCAATGACTAGTTTTCGAGGTTTGGTCAAATTCATTTGAGTGTTGCATAAACTTAATGCCTATGATAAGAATTGTTTCTTAAGTTCTGCATACCTGATTAGGAGCCTAATAATGTTCCCAAATATTTCAGATAATCATAGTACTGAAGAAACAAAATTAATTTAATTTACAATATATTTTACATCAACTCCACAAAGTGTAGATGAATACTAATGTTAAGGATAATTTACAGTAAATGCCATTTATAGTTTATTATAAATATTAATATTTGCATTAAGATTTTGAACAAGTTATAGCACTGTTACCCAACAAAATTTTGGAGAATCTTAATCTCAATATATTTATTGATAAAAACTTTTTTGAGTGCTAGTTAGGCAATTATACTTTTGAAGCAACAAAACTATGCAAAAAATACAAAAAAACTACGAATTTAATTGGAATTCGACATCATTACACTTTACTGAACCCAGCATTGTACCAAAGTGACTTGTCTATAGTGGCTCTCTTTTATTTAGTTTGATTTTTTATTTTATTCAAGTAAACATTTCACTCTGTCCTAGAAACTTGTTCATATCATGCCGTATCCACACAAATAAGAAGACAATTTCGCACTAGATTAGATGCTATTACTTCAACTAAAACCAATTTCAGAATTAAATATCTCTAGTCATTTATATTTCATTTTGGAACTGGTGATGGACTACTACCATAAATAACTTTGTGTGAAAAAAATGTGAGATACACCATTTCTTCATGTATTTAATTTTATGTTAAAAATAGCCTCAAGAGTAATTTAATATTTTCTAAAAAATCACAATGTCAATGAAATTTACATCCTTAGTTTCAAATAGAACATACCTCCCTGTTTAGAGTAATATTCTGTTTTAATTGTTCATTATAAAATATTAAGTTCAGTTCGTGCTCCCTTTTGTTCATATATTGTTTTAAACTGACTGCGCCTCAAACTTATTTACCAACTTTTGTAAAAGCTCTTATATAAAAAGCATAATATAATAAAATCCAAAAAAGCAATTATAAAAAAACTTAAAATATATATAAAATTGTAAATAAACAGAAGCAAATTGAGATTATGGTCCAAATCAT
Source organism: Sperchopsis tessellata (assembly GCA_033557685.1). Lineage (NCBI taxonomy): Eukaryota > Metazoa > Arthropoda > Insecta > Coleoptera > Hydrophilidae > Sperchopsis > Sperchopsis tessellata. Next base: position 7,544 of record JAWQRN010000381.1, read on the forward strand.
CTGCAAATCAGTTATTATTGCAAAATATCATAATTAAAAATTACACCGCTCTTTTTCATGCAAGAAAAATTTTTATAAAAATTGCACTGTTTACCATCCATGATGACCATGATGTTGAGGATTAGGCTGCATTTGCATGATCAAATTTTTTGACTCTCTCCGCAGTTCATAGCTCTGCTTAGCAGCTCTATACAACTGGAAAGCTGCAAACGCATGAAAGAAAAACGACAGACAAGCTAAACCATACGCCCAGCTTAGATAATTAAAATTAGGATACATAAGCCAATCTCGTCGAGCATGAGAGCCACCAAAAACTGCTACAGCAAAAAACATAAAAACAGCTACAGTGGTAGTACACACAAAATCTATTGATGATAAGATCCATTCGTATTGCAACACAAATTCCAGAGGCCAGCGGCAAAGCTGCATTGCCATAATACACTGTGATCCAAAGCTGAGCAAGAACGACATGGTTACAAAAGCTTGCACAGCCATCAACCATGGGGGTAACAGCCATTCTCTTATAACATAATACTCCTCGCTAAATACATGGTGGCACCCATCAAAGAGCTTGTCAAACTGATAGTAAGGGTATCTAAATTGGTCAAAGCAGTATTCCCAAAGCCCCATATGCTTGAATTCCGTAAAAGTTTCTTCAAAAGATTGAACCCAATATGGGCTACAAAATGCGATAAGCAGGAATAGTCCTGCAATATAAGTCAACAAGGCTCCATTGACAAGATAACCTAAAAAATAAGGGCGTTAACCTCTAGAATTGGATACAATATATCAGAACTAACCTGAAGCTTTCGGATAATCGTTCTTTTCGAGCCCCATCTTGTTTGCAAGATGTAATTAGATCAAGATCTCACTAAATTCGATTGTTTTGTATCGTTTTGACACCTGTTTTTGTTTTCTGTTTATGACATCAAAACAGGTTCAGGGAATTTCTTGGTGTTTTCTGGTTATCTGTTGGCTATACTGGAATCTATAGCCACTCCTACACTACTGCAGTTTTAAAATTTAAATGAAGCTGAGAATAACTGATATATAAAATGACTCATTCATGCTAGCAATTAATTGGTGACTACTGGAGCTAGGAATGTCTCTTTAAAATTCTACATCATACAGCTATCGATTTTTAACAGGCTATTATATATCTTGTCATTTATATGTTACTTAGGCAAACTGCAAATAATAAAACACATCCGTTACATAAAATGAAACTAAAATAACGACTGGTTCGAACTAAATATTTGTTGGGTTAAAAACAAAGTGTTAAATGGTTTTTCTTAAATTTTGTAATTCTATGGTATAGAAAATTTATTTTTAAAAAGTATGGCAATGTATAAGTCATAACCACAAATATATAATGTATACGGGGTAAAAACGTATATACTTCGTATAAATATAGACGGTTATGGTACAGATAACTTAATGAAATTTTACGTTTGTATATTTGATAATTTGCATTATTTGAGATATTCCAGTAATATTTTGCCCCTCAACTATCTTATTTTAAGTATACTAGAAATGGTTTTATTGCTACAGATAGGAAGAAATATTTCACAAAAAATGACACCCATAACATGTAATTTTGTGACTATGGGTAACATTTTTGTGCTAAATTATTATGAAATTCCTTACAGTGTTTGTACAGACTTATATTTTATGCTCAACATTCAAGCTTGCATTTATTGTTTAAATTAAAGCCGTTGTAGGCTTTTCAAGATCAAACTAACGTTTTTTTTTTTTTATGGTAAAACTCATTCTTTATATTAATGGAATCCCATTTAATAGGATTTTCTGTTTTGAATCTGTTGTTACCATAAACGTATTATATAACTAAATAACTTAGAGAACACAAAATGGTTAATAAAATTTAAATCATTTGCAAAAGTATTTGTTTGGCAAGAATAGAATGTGACTTATAGCTACTAAAAGAGAATGCATTTTTTGATACTTTATTAGAAGACTCAGATACAAACAATCTAGGTCAATAGATTTGATACGTAGCTTAAAACAATGGAAATATTAGATTCCTATGCTGCTTTTTATGTTACTTATCAAAGCTATTGACAACATTAAAATTTTGCAAAACTAATATTTTCGCAAATGAATACCATTTAAAATTCTGCGCTATTCAACATCTGTAATTGTGCTTTGGTATAAATGAATTTGCAAAAGTTAACCATAAAAATCATTTGACTACTCTTCTTTGATCCACAATTTATTTTAAACAACAAATGTCAACCTGCATATTGGGCATAAAACATAAGTCCATAGTAACAGTTTAAGGTACTTCATAATAATTTAACACTAGAAATAAAGAGCAAACAAAACTGAAGATAGGTCTCAAAAATACATGTTATGGATAATAGTGCTTTTGAAATATTTGCTTCTTATCTTATCTATGTTGGTGAAGATGCAAAAGTGGAAATGGGCAAGATATCTTGAAAGGCGAGCAGATCATTTTCCACGTTTGCATCTTAACATCCCTATAACATCACTGACCTTTGTCTGACTTCTTGTCCATATACAACGCCATCTATCACAAATTCTCAAACCCATCATGTATCTGTCAATACTTTGCGTTGTTTGGAGCTCCTGTATATATAATGCCTTTTATGACCACATCTTAAGTGCATATGTCATAACAGGCAAAACAAACTGATCGAAGACCCTTTGTTGTTCTCGTTATCTCTAAGAAAATACATATATATATATATATATATATAAATTTAATTCCACCCTTAATCTCTTATAATAACTGAAATCCCGATGTAAAGAATCGAATTTGAGACACCTTGTGTTCAAATATCACGATATCATCTGCAAATCTCAAATGGGTAAGATATTCACCATTCAGTTTTATGGTCTTTTCTTTCCAAGAACATATACTCTAAACCTATACTGTACAATTTCAGCAATATAGTGTCTTCTTTTCTAACACCTTTTTCGAATATCAAATGCTTCTGTTTCTTGATGTAATTTAACATTTGACGTGGCTTTTCATAATTGGTTTGAATCAACTGTATGTAGGCTGGAATGCCATTTTGGACCAAAGTTTTAATAACTTCAGATGCCTTGATAGAGTCAAATGCTTATCTTATAAGCCAAAGATGTGAGAGTGATTGGACAGTAATTTTTAAGATCTTCTTTATTTCTTTTTTTTGTGGATTTATATAAAGGTTGCATTGTTCCAAGATGATGGAATCTCTTATGTTTCCATGCATGATGTATACAGTTTCACCAGAACTGAATATATCTCATCTCCTGCAATTTTTAATATATCAACTGTGATCCCGTCTTCTGCTGGTGCTTTTTCACACTTCATTGTTTTCAGAGTATGTGAAACTTCTAAGGATAATATTTGTGCAACATCTTCCTCAGAATATATATTTATATAGTCATGTTCATCGTAAAACTTTCTAACCACTTCAAGTATTTCCTCTCTATCATTGACTCTCGCCGTTTTCAGATCTGAGGGTTATTTTATTTACTTTTTCTCAATCACATGTTTCTGTTTCAGATAGTTATAGCTCCTATGCTACTCTATCACTCAGAGTGTGGCTGCATAGCCTTCCTTTATTCGCTTTTGAAAATTCCACATGTTCTATATTCTGCGTTCTGTCTTTTTGCTTTTAGTTCTGTGTGCTGATTGTGTCGGGTCTAAGTCTGTTTTTCGACTTTTTTATACCATTGGCAGTTTCACCTAAGGCTCTGGTCATGCCTATGATTATATGAAACATAAGTTAATTTTTCTGTTACAGTTGTTGGTCAGTTTCAATATTCCTAATTTAACATTTAAATTTATTCTATATCTAACCAAATAATGATCACTTCCAGTTTCAAAATTGCGCGATCTTGTATTAGTGAGTATGTGTATATATTTGATACTGGAAGTGATCATTATTTGGTTAGATATAGAATAAATTTAAATGTTAAATTAGGAATATTGAAATTGACCAACAACTATATTTGTATTTGTAGATCGAACTTTAGTGCAGCATAAGAAAACATATGAAAGCTTGACAAACTTTTAATATGCAAGAATTACCGTTAAATTCAAACAATGTAACTGGATTTTTGTAGTGATAATTGAGTCTGAATCATCTTGGTCTGTTTTAAATAAAATTAGTATAGTTCAAAAATAATTTTTAGATAGGCAGTCATAATAGTCATTCACAGTAAACATTTTAGAAACTTACCTGGATGATATTAACTTGGGTAAATTAAGAATGAATAGCCATTATCCTGCATGGTCTTACTAAAGAACTGTTGATATTTTCATTTTAATATTATGTGTACTGGCAATTGTACTTCTTTATTACAATAAGAAACTCACTTTATGCTATTTTTTCCACAAAACTAATTCTATCACCATAAACTTAAATAACAGTTACCTGTTATACGATGTATAGAAAATTAAAGCATACACACAGACTTTATTTCAAGGTTCTCCTGATTCAAGTAACTTGATAGGAAAATACATGTTGTTTATTAATAGTAAAAAAGTAAACACAAAAATAATCATCAAATATTTTTATTAATAAAACAACAGCAGTACAAAATTGTAAATACTAAAAACAATATTGAGACTCAAAAATAATACTCTCAGATGCCAAATTATTGTGCTATATAAATTTCAACCTTATAATCAGTGTATAGTATAGTATCTTCAAAAGACAAAATATCTACATTGTATATATATTCCAACAATAGTAATCACTCTAAACGTTAAGGCAATTTACTTTAAAGTACTAGGTTAATTCAATGATGTAATTAACTCTCAATTAGTCTTATGTACAATTTCATAATTTAGAGAAAGCAAAGAAATTATCAATAATCTAGATTTAATACTTATTGTTGTAGTGGTTACAGTCAGAATTTAGACAATTACTCTAAAAATACAGTAATGGAATGAAAGGGATATAGAACCCTTAAAGGTCACAAAGTACACATTATTGGAATGTCATCTTAGTTTAGTTAACAATATTATATTTTTTTAAAAGACACAATGGAATGGTTTGAAGTTCTATAGGCAATTGGCCAATCTATACTGTAAGAACTATATTTTAAATTTAAAAAATTGTTGTAACAATGTGTTTAAATAACAGTTTGATAATTCAGGTAGTTTTTTCAAACTTGCACAGTTTCACTTTAATACACAGGGTAACAAATAATCAATAAGGAAACAAAACTAGTAAGTTACATTTTTGACGAAGATACAGATTATATAAATATAAGTAGTCTTTCGTAGCCGCTAAATTAAATGTTGAAAATTGGAAGTATTTGTATCTCCCTGTCACATATATGATTATGTGTTGATTTGTTACAATTGGCCTGTCTACATCCGAACTGGAGTTTTGACAATCTAATTTTTGGATTATAACTATTCTTTGGAGAGTTGTTAAATTGCACAAATTGAAAAAATTAACCTATATTTCAAAACTTTCAAATTAAACCATTCTTTAAATAATCTAATAATCTTAATCAAGTGATATAACACGGTCAGTGTAAGCGCTAAGAAATCAATATATTTAAAGACATATTTAATAATTTCATTTGTTAATTTTATTAACTTAACCGTTAGCTGTTATACGATATATAGAAAATAAAAGCATACACACAGAATTTACTTCAAGATTCTCTTGCTTCACTTAACTTGATAGGAAAATATATGTCGTTTATTAATGTTGAAAAAAAAGTTAAAGCAAAAATAATTATCAAATATTTTTTTTAATAAAACAACAGTACAAAATTGTAAAAATAATACTCTCAAGCGCCAAATTATTGTGCTTACATAAATTTAAACCTTTATAACCAGTGAATAGTTAGTATCTCCAAAAGATAAAATATCTACATTGTACATATATATTCCTACAATAGAAATCCCTCTAAACGTTAAGGTAATTTACTTTTAAGTACTAGGTTAATACAATGATGTAATTAACTCAAAGTTAGTCTTATGTACAATCTCATAATTTAAAGAAAGCAAAGAAATTATCTATAATCTAGATATAATACTTATTACTGTAGTCGTTACAGTCAGAATTTAGCCATTTACTCTTTAACAATATAGTAATGGAATGAAAAGGCAATAGAACCCTTAAAGGCCACAAAGTACATATTATCAGTATGATATCTTATTGTTAGTTTATGTGCCCCTGTAATAGAGCAGTAATAACAATATTATGATACGTTGTTAAAAGGCACAATGGAATGGTTAGAAGTTCTATAAGTAATTGGCTAATCTGTACTATAAACCATCTTTAAATAATTTAATATCTTAATCAGATGATATAACATGGGCAGTGAAAGCACTAAGAAATCAATATTTGTAAAGACATAATAATTTCATTTGTAAATATTATATAGTTACCAGCGAAGAATACTTGTCAAATCAGTTCAACTATAAGAACTTTTTCAAAAATATTTATAATAAATGGTGAGAAGAAATTCCTAATCATATTGATGTACTTTGATATGCCATGCCCTAGGCAAATAAAACAGTGGTCTAAAATTTAGTTCTTCATTATAAAAATATCTGACAGTTAAAACTCTCTACTAAATTTTATACCAGTCAAGTAAAGTTAATGTGTTTATCGTACTGTTTATCTTCATCAGTTCAGGCAAATTATAGGTAATAATTGCAAAAGCCAGTATCATTGTGACATCATTTCTGTTACAGACATTATATGGCTTGTTCTTAGAGATAGTTTTATCAATACATTGTGAATATAACTACTAGAGTTCATAATTTACTTTTGCAGTAGGTTAATGAAATTGCTACATTTTTTATGCAATATTTACAGCTAAAATAACTTGAAAAATAATAAATTCAATACTCTTTGCTTCTATCGCAATTACATCACTAAATTAAATCTTCTATAAATATATATATATTTATTTATTATCTTTAACGAGACTCACATTTAAAATAATTATTTCATTTAAAGTTGTATACCTTTTATAAAGAATTGAGATCTTAAAATAATACCAATATAATATCAAGACATTCGTTGATTTGTCATAGAAAATTTAAAAGATAAATCTAATAACTTTTCGCATTATCTATCATAGTTAATTGAAGCTACCAAAAAAATTGTTGAAACGACTATTTCAGTAGTTTAACTTCAGAAATGATAGTGACATGTTCATAAATTTAATAATTTATGACACAGAAAATATAATAAAATACAACCAAATTTAGGAAAGTATACTTAGGGTTGACTTAAAACTAAGGACGGATGCAAATTATTGTAAGTAAATCCCTAAAATTATCAAACATTGCACAATGATACAAAAAACAATAAATTTTGAATTATATGAAATGAAAAATATGCTATTGAGAATCATAATCTTACAAGTTCAGAAAAGATTTTGTGTATTTTATAAAGCTTTAAGATTGACAAAATCATAAATTTCTCTAGACCAAAATTGATTAAGTTGGTTTTTGGTTATGCCAGTATCTTTACTGTAAAACTTTGTGACAAATGTGTCTAAGACACGTTTTATAGTAACTATTTGTGCATAATCTAGGTCTTTACTAATCAACTTTTACTTTTTATGTACAAAAAACCTTATCTTATAATTTGCTACATAAGCCTCAATAGTTCTGCATAAGATTCCCAGAATTTTCAAAATGAACACTTTATAAATTATTTTCTTTAAATGCAATAATATCACAATTATTGTTAGGCGCTAATAGCCTTGATGCTTATGCGCCCTAAGCTAAACAAACAACACAATTATTGTCAGATCTTTTGTTCTTTTTGCTTTGAAAGATACGTTCTGTGAGTCTCGTACGATTTCTGCCATGGAAGTTCGTTGTCATGTCAAAACATGAGTTTTTGTACAATAAAAATGGACGGACGATACACTAGACTAACTAAATACTTTCAGTCGTTATATTTAAATTTCATGCTTTGGACTCCTGCTCCATTTCAAACCGTGTTTGTGATTCTTTAAGATATCTTTTCTTTCGATTGTGAATACTTGCATCAGTAAAGAATAGTATTGCTGCAATAACGCAACAAATGGCACCTATACATGCCAAAACAAACGACCACCCAAAGAAGTTGTTATCATGACCAGGCATCCAGTTATTTCTGTTACCTAGTGTCGCAAAAACTATAACAGCTATACAACCACAAATCCCACCAACCATAAGTATGCAGGCCATCACTGTTACTAGTTGCGTGAATCTTTCTTGATCCGGGCCGCAGCATAAGAAATATAACAGGCCCAATATTGCTCCAATAAGTACACAAATGAAACATATAGTGTAAAAGAATTGTGTAGCTACCATAAATCCTGGTACAAGGTACCCACGAATTTCATCGTAGCCTGTTGTGAAGGGATCATAGATCCATCTACATCCTACGAAGAATCTTCGCTGGTGCAAATCATAGGGATCTGAAAGGGATCGGAAGCAATGTGTCCATAGTCCCAGCCTGTTTAATCTTGCTCCAGTTATTCGATAGTCTGACACCAGCCAGCTAGGTGTTGCAAAAGCTACCGCTACCATTATCACAGCAACTGCAAAGAAGCCCAAGGCTACATTACCTGCCAATGACCTCTTCTTCATCTGAAAACAAAGAGAATAGAGTATATCACGAACTTTAAGATCATCTAAATAAATTATATCAATTTTTAAGCAACAATTACAGTATGCTCTTCTGGAATTATTTTAACCATTACAGGAAAAATATGACCTTGCAGAATCATAATAAATTATATGATGAATAAGCTTTTAAATTGAATGATAGCTTTACTTAAACAAAAATTATTTATTAGTTTAATTTTTGAACTTTGGAAATAAAAGGCCAATTGAAACTACTGATGCAGCTAGCTACCGGTAATAAATCAAACAATGAATAAGCTTTTAAATTGAATGACAGATTTACTTAAAAACAAATTATTTATTAGCAGAGCCTGGTACTATGTACATATCCAGTACACGGCTGATTTTCTCAGGTATCAATCATGTACCTGGCCAGTCCTACGGGATACATAAATTAGAATACATAAAAATTAAAGTTCTTACTTAGTTTTTTTTTTGTTTTATATTAAATACATAAATATAAAAGTAAACACTTTGTTATAAAATAAAGAATAAAATTAACATTAATCACATCTGAGAAACAGATATTTACCAAGCCTTCATTGAAATATCTGTAAGTAGGTATAATATTAATTACATGAGCCAAACTGCGAAAATGTTGAACATGTAATCATAATTTTTTTGACATCTTCTGTATATACTCATCCACAAAAGTTTTATAAAAACACTCCAAGTAACCACGTTTTCTGTTTTAACTAAACTGATGATATGATAACAATAGTTAGTGCAGCGGTCAAGTCCAAAACTCAGGGAAAACCCTGACTCATCATTGAAGAAACCGACTGCAATGGTGAAGACTGAGTGGAATATTCGAGCTATACAGACATTTGGCCGAAAAGCCATAAAAAATCAATACCTGACCTGGGTATCCCGATACCCAATCGGCATAAAATGTGTGGTTGGTAGCATCACTAATTTAAAAAAAAAGTTTTATAGAGCAGTAAACCTGTTGTTAGACTATAAATGGCAAGGGTGCTAATAATTTGCAAATTTTGTATTTAAATGCTCTTATGGAATTGATAAATATTTGGTATACCTTGTTTTGCATAAAATGTTTCCAAATCCTACTACCATTAATATAATAAATATTCACCCTGCCCGAAATTATATTTTCTAAGAGAATTCTCAGTATCGCTGCCTGCTGGGTATAGCAGGCAGCGATATGCTGAATAAATCTCGTTCATCAAAGTATAATAGGGTCATCCAAATCAAATCACCCAATTAAATAAAAATTGTTGCTAAATATTTTTATTTTTTTATATTATTACCAGATATTCCCACTATCTTTGTGAGTTGAAAACTAAGGTTGAATTTTTTTTTAACTCAGGTTTTTTGGCAGCCGTATTTTTCAGTCCCGTAAGCCATTTTAAGTAAAAATCGACCTTAGCTTTAAACCTCATAACTTCCTTATTGTTTGAGCTATTGACTTGATCTCATTACCAAATTCTCAGAAAAAAATGGTCTATTTTTTATATCCATACAGATTATTTCTAATATTTAAGGATCCAAATACAAAAAAGTACCAAATATAAGAAAACTAAAAATGAAAAAACAGATTTTTGGTACATAATATTGTTATGAAGGAAGCCAGACTAACCTTTGAGAAAATTTTCCTTTATTGTATTCACAAAACACTACTTGTTGTAGAAGTTTCAAGTATGAGAAGCTATTCCTTTTTTTTACAAAGTGTTCCAAATAATGAAAAATGTGAGTTTTCTCATATTTTCTAGGCAATTTATCTCCAAAAGGACTGAGAAAAAAACTATGAAAATTTTACAGAATAAACTTCTTTGTGGTGTTAGTCCACCATACAAATTTGATCATTGACATCAAGGCAGTTACAGGAATACCTACTCAGGCTAGAAAAGTGGCTAAAAGTGTGGAGAATCAGTCAACGAGTCAAAAAGCACCCACGTAATTTTCACGCTACGTAGGGAAACATGCCCAGCAGTACAACTGAATAATCAGAGTCTGCCCCAGGTAAAAGAAGTAAAATACTTGGGTATGCATTTGGACCAACATGGAAAACACATATATGGAATAACCGAGAAAACAACTAAACCAGAAACTATATAAGATGTACTGGCTTATTGGCCGAAGGTCACAATTACCAAGAGAAAGTAAGGTACTAGTATATAAGACCATACTAAAACCCATATGGACTATGAGCTAGAGCTGTGGAGCACCGCATGTGTGTCAAACACAGAAATATTTGAAAGATTTCAGATCAAAATCCTAAGAACAATATACGACATACCACAATATATCCGAATCAAATACATATATGACGACTTACAAATCAAAACTGTGAGGCAGGAAATAGCAAAACGAAAAGTATGAAATACCAAGAGAGACTAAATAATCATCCAAACCAACTTGCCACAGAGCTGGTAGGAGACAGGGCAACGAAATTTGAAAGACTGAACAGACATAATGTGGTGGATCTAGATCACAAGTTATAACCAGATCGGCCAACAAAAGAAAGTCTCTTAAACAAATAGAAATATCTGGCCAAAGATTCGCCAAAATTGATAATTGTTCTAGGAACAGATGGCAATGTAGCAGAATATAAAATAAAAAAAAAATGAAGGCCTAGTAAATATCCATTCTCGGTCAAGATTAATTTTTATGGATATATGCATCTTTCATCGTGAAAGGATAAATACGTTAATGTAAAATTATAAACACAATAAAACCGGCCAGGTACATCACTGACACCCGACGATACAGGATATCAGGATTTTAAATCTTCAAGTTTAAGTTAAGTTTCAAAGTTGTTTGAAAAAAAACTCATATGAGCCGTGGTAAAATATCTGATACGTTGTTGTGCAGATATATAAAGTGTATATATACATTTATATAAATGATAAACTCAATCATTATTGATTTCTACAGTTGCATTTTAGTACACATAACAAACTTATATATTTGTGCTTTATTCTTAAATAACAATAACAGAATATTTATAATGCATAATTTTGCATCAATATCACAAGATAATGGTAATATAGAAACAATCATTTTTGCCCCTAGTGGGACCTTACCTCGCTCATGGTATATTCTATGTGAATGCATCAATAGTCGCCAATTTTAGCAAAAAAATAAGTTTAGGGCATTATGATAAATTAATTATGCAAGACGGATGAAAAATTATTGATTTTGCCAATTGTTGCCCACTGAAATTCAATAGAGGCGGCCACAATTAAGTTAATAGTAGGCCAGCAGAATTTAATAAATTGGAAATACTTTTATTCTTTCTCTCTTGCTCACAAAATTCACACTTAAACCCTTTGGTCGCTACTTGATCAGATGGAAATCCAATAAAATTAAATTTAAAAAGGAATAATTTTGGGTAAAAATCGCAACCTAAATTTTAATTTCACTTCATCTGAATCACTATACAGGTCATCAGTACATTTCTGTTTTCTTGTATATAATGTGACCTCTTCACCTACTATATATATGATACATACTAAATTTATGGCAAACTGTACGCATTCGTTTGCCAACAATTACTGCCATAAAATCTTACTTAATGAATAACTTTCTTGGACTTCCTGAAAACTTTCTTCAGAATAATAGTGATTTTTTTTTCCCTGATCTAAAATAAAATTTTACCATTTGCATTCATGAAATACTAGGAAAAATACTTAATTAACACAAAGTTGACTTCCTATTCAGCTGATATTATAACGGGGCCAATCTCTGGTACAATGACCTAAATTGATAGAATTCTAGTTGTCGGTCACTATTCCTTGTGTAAGAAATCATATCTTACTTATACGTATTGGGAGTTGACTTCTTGCCCTTAAATAGAACACAGTCCAAACTTCTAAAGCATATGATGAAACATAAACATTTGATTAAGTAGAGCAAAACAAAGAAGGAAGGCCTGATATATATGTGGGTTAGGGACCCTATATCCTCTCTAAAAAACAATAAAGCGGTGGACCCTTGTGGTTTGACCGTTGACCATAAAAAAGTTCCTTGTAGTTCCTCTGACGAAAATCATCAAAAAATACCAAGATATTTCCAGACTCATTTAATCTAGCTTCAGTTTTCCCATTATCCAAGAGCGGAAACAATGACAAACAAATCATAGGCAGTATGTAACTGTAACTGTGTCTGATGTGTTATCGCTAAAGTATGGTGTTCTGCAGAGGTCTATTCTTGGACCAGTTCTATTTCTCATATACATCAAATACTTAACTGCAGTTGGGACACAGACACAGTACTGAATGCAGATGATATAACCCTAATTAATAAGTCTCAAGTTCTAGACGACTTGAGGTGGGCCAAGTCGATTTTACAAGGAGTTGTGAGCGACTGGTTTTCGGCAAACAGGCTGAGCTTGTACATTGGAAAGACGCAACATATGTTGTTTTCTTAGAGGGAATCTGAATTTCAAAACCTTGAATCAGTTAAGTTTTTGGGGGTGTAATTTGATGCTGCGCTTGCCTGGCATTGTCATGGTGCAGCTGCAAAACAGCTGCAGTACAGTGTATCTGCTCCAACAGTTAAAGGGGTGAACCTCGTAGACGTCTTTTCTAATGGCACAGGGCCATTCTTCCATTTTACAACGCCTTTTTCCTCTTGTGAACTGTTTTGGTAATTGCAGGAGTCGTCTATTGGGATGATTGTCATGGCCTCTTTCAGGACTTTGCTATAATAACTTTCCCGTCATTATATATTTTTCAATGTTCAATACATGTCATTGAGCATTTCAACTTATTTGCCACACTTGAGGACTTACTTTCTTATAATACGAGAAGTAGACTTGAAATTTTATATCACACTTCCTCCGAATGTGAGTAGGTTAGAAATGAAGCAATTTCTAATTGGACATGCATTTTATAGCTTTAACGAATTCTTTGATATTGCGTCTGGCAGTAGTCCCCTTATGTAGCTTGTACATACCTGTTTTCATTATTTTTTTTAAATGCTTTTGCTTTTTTATATATTTGTGTTTAATAGTAATTTTGCACTGTTATGATTTTCTACTGCTGTATGTACCATTTGTATTGTATTTTATGTATTATTAATATAATGTATTGATGTTTTGTTTTATATATACATATTTTAAACTGACTTGGGTAAGAAGATTATTCATCAACAGCAATAAACTTTACTTACTTTAGTATGCACATCCAATAGTCGGCCTTTTTGGCAGTTTTGGCAATTTCTTTAATAGTTTCTATCAATAAGCACACACACTGCTTTAATGGAAAATTTTGGAAAATGGGCTTTTCTTTTACTATTAATCAAGTTAGCTGTTTTAATAACTACTTGTGCTGACCGACTAATAGGAATGACAGGACTACTGACGAATGCACTTACCCACATCAATTATTTATGGCAAGATGCATATTTGTCCAAGGAGCACATCTGTTAAGTATTGCATCATATTTTCAAATCTGCCTGTTTACTTATAGTTAAAAGTATTATAATAATGGAAATTGAGTAAGGATTCAAATAGAAACCAGAGAAAGACTATGTTGATGTTGTGTTTAAGATATTTTGTTTGGAGGGTCCAATGATGTTATTAAACTTTTTAACAACCATTTTTGTCGAAGATTTGTATGTTGTAAAAATTAAAAGTTATAATGCCCTAAATTCGACCTTGTTTCGTAGAAGTGAATATTAAATAATGTTTACTTAATTTTATATACTTATGAACACAATAAATTATGTAAAATTATTTCACGAGACAACATTTAACAATCGATTCGGTAAGCACAGATAGTTTTAACAACTGCTCCGGCTGAACCAGTTGAATAACAGCACTGGGAAAATCTAAGCAAACTTTATGACATGCTTGTAAGAATAAATGAATCAACACTAAGAACAGAAATTATGCTTAATTAGCTAGGTGAAATATATTGTGTTTGATAATAGTAAAATGCAGTTTTAGCCAATATTATATATGGTAGTTAAACATGCAATGTTTAAAAAACACAAGCAAAATAATTTTAGTGAAAATTAATTATTTACATAAAGTATGTAAATAGATGTGAATAAATGATATTATGAATGATACAGAAACAAGGAAAATTATATATAAGAGCGGCCACCTATTATGAGATGATATAAGCTTGTGGTTCTTACATTTGTTAAATTGCTTAGGTTAGATGTTTTTGAAGACTGCATTTAATTTTGAAATATATAGACTGATTTGATGATTACATTAATCTCACAGGCAAATGCAAAAACTCTTATAATTAGACAAATAATTTTTTGTTGGTAAGCTAGGCAAAACAAAAAAGAAACAAGATAACATAAATAAAAGTAAATTTTGGGATTACAAAGCATTTAATAGTAGTAAAAAAGAAATGGGGAAATACATATTTTAAATAAGAAATTTAAGCTATTTTTTTGCTTTTGTATTGTCAGGTTATTCACATTGCTATAACCATTCACCGATGATAGGGATTAAATCACAACTGAGAAATTTTTCGAATACAGTTTTCCAATTGTAATAGGTGCAAGTTGTCTCAATTACTTGCAATACAAAGGCAGCCGGCTTTTTGTAATTAGGGAAAAGTCTTTGAAGTGCTCCTCTTCCGGGAGGGACGGAAAACGGTGGGCCCCATGTATTGTAGGCAAAATGAAGACCACATGCACGTAAAAGAACCCAATTCCAATTGGAACACTGGTTGCGGCAAAATTTCCAGGTGAGGGAGCCTAATCCCTGGCGTCAGTGATTAGCCATAGCAGCGGAAATAGGCCTACCTTAAATAAACAACCAAACAAACATAGTCACCTGCCTGGTCTGGGCCTCCACTGGACCCTTCACTACACAAGTCTGCTAACTAACCAGTGACTAACCAACAGTTAAAATTTAATATCTACTGAACTTATCTGATAAATGTAGGCAGGACATTATTATTTTTATATATACGCTGATATAGGAAGGGTTCCTATCCTAAAAGGAGGAAACTTATGATACTATTTTAATTATCTCGAAAGCTATTTGGGAGAAAAATAAATACTAATTCGCACCGTATTTTTAACATAATAATTCACCTAATTGTTCTTTATTTTAAAAAATGTTTCCATTGTAAATGGTATAAGTGAGAAAGGGCATTTCACATACTACAGAACATGCAATTTTTTCCATACATACTTTACTGGAAACTTTATTTGTGCAAGTAATAATAAAAAACGCAGGAACAATTATTGAGTGAGGCCTAGTGTTTACTATGAAAATATATGAATTGGAGATAAAAATCTTTTATTTAGTTGTCTAATACATTTTACATTATTAACATTGAAGACTAACTGTGATTTAAAGTTTCACACAAGTCACTCGAACCATAGAATTTTTAAGCAATGGTATGTAGGGTCAATAACAACCATTAATTTATAAATGTTCTTCAGCACTTTGACCTAATTTTTTCACAATAAAACACAGCATAACTTATAACAATATATGACATAATGCCTACTTTACTGGTACAATATTCTATATATAATCTTATTTAAACTTCATCTTTTTGCCAAACAACAATTTATTTTATCATGCCATGCAATACTAAAGACCATTATACAGCTGAAATATATAAATAACTTAAAAGATCCAACACGCGAATCGCAAGATAAGAAAGAACCTGGAAACCAACCACTCATCAGGAATATAAACAAACGAACACTTACTTTCAAACTATACTCGTCCATCCAAATGCGTACTCCAACACTTTCTTGTGTACAAAACTTTTGTTTTCGTGTCGAAAACTTTAATTGCTAGACGGAATAATTTAGTATTATTTTCTAGGCACGCCCACCGCATCACAAACTCAACACAACAACTCACTGGCCCTTACTTTGAAGATTAAACACGCAATCCAAGCAGGCTTGCTACCAATTCATAAGGAATCCGTTTGTGTATATGTGTGTGACCACACCTGTTAAATCGCAGCGGTCCTCAAACTGCGGCTACTTTCAATGGTGAGTGGTGGTTGACTGACCACTGTCGCAGGTGTGCGGTTTACAGTATTGCGCGTGTAAAGGGCTATTTGCGCACGGGGACAGTTCATTAAATTTCAATTCCTTAATCGCTGGGAAATTACTGGATACGTTGCAGGTGCCATTTACTTGTACAATCGATTGCTGCCTCTGTTTATTACCTTTTCAATATAATCCATTTTTGTAACGCTAATGTTAAGTTATGAATGATTAATTCCAATTAAACTCTGAAAGTAACTTTTAAATATATGAGATGCACCAAGAGAAGTTCGTGCAGAGAAGATTTATATGAATAATTCAAATCGTGTATATATGAGGGGAGGATCATTCTAGACATTTATAAACTTATGGTTCTTTAAAAATTACTATTAGATCTATAGATCATATATAAGAGGGTCTCAAGAACGCCGTGTTCTATTGTGAAATGTGTGCCATGCACGCAGACTTATATATTTTATCATTCAATTGAAAAAATGTTTAAAATTTTACTAATCTAAATTTATTTTACGTATTGTATATCGTCCCACGGTCAAGGAAGTCGATTTCATCACATATTTATTAATGTTTAGTAGAAAACGATAACTAAATAATGCTTTGTAACAGATTTAAAATAACGTTCATATTAAGACTTACACTGTGAACTACAACAACAGCTGTTAGTCATCTGATCTCTTGTTTTTATAGGGCATAAAAGTTATGATGTATTTTATTCGGACTGGGGTATGTGTCACCCCAACATGGTGACGCTAAGTTAAGCTAGCCTACGAGTGTCACTAGATATAAACTGTTGGTTTAATTATATGTCTTTTTATTTAATATTATATTGTGGCGAAACTATATTTTATCTTCAGTTTTCACATACGAGTCTTAAATATTCAGTGTTATGATGTATCGACTCTACAGGAAGTCCTTTAATAGAATAATACTTAGCAGCCAAAATTGTGCATACCTTAAAATAAACTTATTAATAAATTTCACTGCATAAAAATTAGTTGTTAAATAGCTTTTAAAATAGTTTCCTTTATAAAATGTTTACTCTAATTTTGAACACGTCAACAACAACAATGTAAACTGGACCAACAAATACAATTAACGGTCTCGTTAAATACTTTTTGTTTGATTTATAAAAATATTGAGAACGATAATAAAAAAACAAGTAATAGTGTAAATCTATTTATTAGTGCTGATGGGCCTATTCCTTCGACATCTCAATGAAAACAAACTTAAGAAGACTACTTGGATTCTGCAGAACAAAATTTTGAGATAAAGACAGGATTTAGAGCAACAAATTAATTTAACAAATGATAAAACTATTGGTTGTCAGGTGCAATTTATATTGACGTCAAATGAGCCTGATAAAAGGCTGTAAAAATTAAATACTAAAGATATTCAGTTCTTTCTGAAAATTATCCACAACAAATAAGCAACATCAATTTTATTTTATCAAAATAAGTTTCTCAGTCATATTATTATCGTATATAAGTAACGGAGAATAGTACAGCGCCAGTGGCTTTAAAATTCGAAATTATTAAATTCTGTATTTTGCAGTAAACTAAAATTCTTAAAACAATGCGAAAATCAAAATTTTAAACTGTACACCTAACTACTCACATTGAACAAATAACTATTATTATCATTGTATTTCCTGTATAGCTCTCTTAAAAATACTTTTTCTAGGTTTATGTTCTGTCACGGAAACAACTGGGCAAGGGCTTTGTGACTTTGTTCTTCAAAAACTTCATGATTTGATATAACTAGTATACCTCAAAAAATGGAATGAAAAAATTGATATATATATATATAGAAACGGACCGCCTCGATTCAACAAATGCATTGGACAAAATAACTCGAGAGTCGAGCTATTATTTAATGGCTGTACGTGAATCAGTCTAGTGGTAGTAATACCGCTAATGATGTGAGTAGAACCCGGATGGTTCGATCAGAAAGTAGTCAATAAAACAAAGAAATTAGTCGAAATACTCTCTATTGAACAGACAGAAAAAAACTAGGCCTGTGAAGAATGAAAATCCGACATCGCCAGTCTTCACGTATCGTGCGTATTTTAGATTTAGGTTTAGGTCGAGCCAGGCATGGTAATCAAGAGCTCACGTAAGGTATTTAGCGGCCAATTATACCTGTCGGATTTTTTATGAAAGGGTTAAGTCAGCAATGCCAAAATAACCAATAAATTTGGAAAAAAAATAAAAAAAAAATACGACGACAGTGGCTGGCTTGGCGACACCGAACCCCCGTTGGACACAGGAACGATAACAGCGCAACCGTTGTACGGATATTTGACGTGAGAGTTATAAATATAAATAGAATATAAAATAAAAGAAATCTTAGAGATAAATTACAAATATGCACGTAACGTTACGTTCTCTTTTGACAATATTCGCTGAAAAAATGGATACATAAAAAAACATGAAAATATATCGCGAATAAATTATGGCTAAAATTATGGATTACAATGGTCATGTAGTATCACATGTTATTATGACAAAAATTTCTGAAAATAAAACACTATAACACCGAAGAAACGTGCAAATATATAAAACAGGTGCAGTTAAAAAAAATACCCAAACAATTAGGAATAAATTCGCGTGGAGAGATAGAAATGCTCTCTGTTCGATTCCGTTCGAAGGTTCACGATTTATCCGTTGCTTAATCCGTCTATAAAGTTCACTCTGGTATCAAAATGTTCAAGCACTTACCCCGACGTCAAAAGAGTTACCATGGAGCAAATACCTTCTTTATTGGAGGGGTACTAGTAGATTGAGGTGCGTGGAGATCCCTGCTATTTGCTGGACGCGTATAGATTTGCCGAAAACACAATAAAATCTATAAATAGAACTTCACGCGGGCCGATAGTCGAGAGAAAAACCTCACGACTTCTAACGAATTATTGAAAATATAAGAACTATTTGACGCACGGTTTCGAAACAATGACTATGAAAATGTTTATAGAAAATCTACAAGCTATGACTCTGTTAAATCAGAACACGCGAACTTGTTTAACTGTTTACCGTTAAGTATTATTAAAACTATTAAAGGTCAATTCAGACTACAGGCCTATTTGGATGATAGTTACGTAATTTAGGTCTGTTTCGTTCGCTGGCTTGCTATTAACTAACTTTTCCCTTTGCGTTAATTCCACCAAAACTTCTAGCATCAAGTGAGAACCAATCAGAAAACTACCTTCCTTCAAACAGCCTTTTGCTGGACCAATAATAAGTTTTTGACCTTTGTCATCCGCATCTTTGGTGGTCCATTTTGCCCGCGAAAGCCAGTGTCTGCGACATCCTCCCAAACACCTAACATCGCTCCTAAAATAACCGTTGGCTTTTCGCAAATGTTTCCCAGATACACTGACCCAACGACAACAATAGCCTGATTTCTTAAAACTAGCCATTTATATTCATAAATGTAAACCACATGTCAGCAATATTAGCGCAAAAGCCTCTCTAATGTCTAACAGATGCGGTCGATCCGAGTTTATGGAGCAAAGTAACATCAATGACGCCTCTCGTTTACCCCTAGCTCTTTCATACCACAAAAAGGTTTCTTTTACTAGTCAAAAGTTTTAGAAATAAAATAAAATACATCCTAACGTTAATTATTATATACAACTACAACTAATTAAAACTACTAAAATTTATAGCGTAGGTACGATTTGTTACAATATATATATATATATATATATATATATATATATAGATATTTAATACTTTTTATGCATATCTAGTATTGGTGTCTTTATTGCACCCGCTAATATGAAAGGAGAAATGATAAGTGAATTTTTAGAACTGTGCAATAATTATATATGCTATGTGAGCTTAATAAAATATTATCATTGTTATGTTATATTCAGGTTATCCCGAAGGTAATTGTATGTTTCTCTTGCGGACGTTTCGTTCACCGGGACATTCTCAAGACATGGAGCACGCAGATGTGATAGATATCGATCTACGGGTATTATATAAGTGTGCACGTTTCTTATTGGCTTGGAATTCGATTTTCTGAGAATTAGATTGGCTGGGACATGGGATTCCAGTGAAGTATTAATGGACATTCTTTTGGCAAACCGATGCTTGTGTTGTGCATATATCAAAGAAGAAGCAAGGGGCATCCGTTCTCACGCTTTAGATTATTATATATTATTGTAGCGAAATAATTAGATGCCTGGATATGGATTTGTATTTCCTTGAAAATAATATCGTGATCTGATTCCAAAATAAGTTCCGCCATTGGGGATATAACAAACTGTTTGAGACGGGTTTGCTTTGATGATCTTTACAACGAGTGGAGATCAATTTTTTGTCTGATCTACACTAAACCTCAGGTTCATAGAATTCTGTATACTTCACCGGATTTCAATGGAATCGAATCTTTCGAAGATGGAAAGATTTTGCTGAATTGGTTTGTTTAAACCATTTTTGTTTTTCTGAATATTTTATTTTTGAAAAACTAGTGTTATCTTTTGAAATTGTAAGTAAATGGGACCATTTGAGCAAAACTGCGCAAACATTTTCATTGTTTTTCCTCAAAGACGAAATTAGAATATGTTCCAAAAATTTAAACAAGGTTTATTTTAAGTTTTAACAAATTTTATGTTTATAATTCTTCAAAATGATGTTTCTTACAAAAATAATCATGATGGTTTATATTGCACTTTTCACAAGATTTTGTTTACATTTAACCAACGATTTTGCGTGTGTGCTGGTATTGGTTGGTTGGTTGTGCTGTTAACGACGTTTCAACAGCCGTGGTCATTTTGCGTCGAAAATCGTTTTTAAGTCAAATGTTTGTCATCGATATTCAAGATATTTTGGTTATATAAGGTTTAGTTGACCTGTTGCTCCAAGGAATTTGAAGAGTTTATCAATTCTCTCACAATTATCTCCCAGCAGAACAATAAATTCATGAGAGAAATTACAGTCCTCCCTTGCCTCTTGATATAAGGGACAATCAAGTAAGATGTGTGTTACTATAAGTCTAGTTCTGCACGTAAAAACTGAGGTGGTAGTCATAAGAAACCGGGACCGCAAAAAACGTTCCCGCTAAACAGGTGTTTATATGTTAACTACAGTTCAATTTAAATATAAAATAATGTTAAAACAATTATATTAATTCAGATATTATACCTAATGAAGTTTAATTTTACTTATAAAAGAGCGCACAAAATGTACTATACACTTTGAAAAGATAAAAAATATACATTATGTTTTATCGCAAAAGAATAAAGAAAACACGGAACCTCGACAGATGTGTAAGTACGTTCACGACACTGACCGCACTCTGCTTGTATTATCTAGTGGCCTATTCTACCAAATCTTTAGAACTCTTTAGGTTACCGCCTGTTTTGGGTGGAGTTTCAGATCTTCTCGAACATATCTGCACAATTTCTCTTATAAATTTAAAAAAAAAATAGTCATCTCGTTGCCAGCCTTCACCCTCTAAAGTTATTATTTTCGTAGACGATGGTAAATCTTACATTAGACCCCCGCCAGCTCATGCCAACGGGGATTACCGGATTCCTACCGATTTAAATCCCCCCCCCTGCCATCTCGCTCGTTACACTGGAACCGCGTTTGCATTTCTTCAGTGTAGTCACGATAATTTCTCGTACCATGAAATAAGTCTGTTTTTTCCGACGCGACTAACCCTTCTAACATGTTTGCTGCAGTGAATGCACAGTAGGTACATTCATTGCAGTCTGCTCTTTTACGATCGCGGAGGTATCTTCGAAATAATCCGCATCCCGAGAGGGTTTTAGTCAGGTAATAGTCTACCTTGCCATACGGTCTGTCAATCCAAGTTCGGATATTTGGGATAAAGCTCTATGTCCATCATCCTTGGGTGTCCACTTCTCTTATCATATTTCTACGATGTTCACTCTGGCCTCTTTATTCAACTCCCTGTTATATATTTGTGATCGTATAAAGCTGCCATGCATTGCAACACTTGAATCTGTATAAAATGCAAAAGTTGGCCACCACCACTTCTTAGAACTCTATAATTCTGGATGATCTGGTCCATTCGAACTATTTACTTGACCAACAGGATGAACTGATACTACCATCGATGCACCTGCATAGCCAATTCCCATTTCTTGAAGACGATAGATGAGCTTCAAAGAAGAACAATATCACCATATGGGCAACTGAACTACACAAAATGATGGTCATGCAAAAATGGCAATTTCGTGTATATTAATTACCAATTAGCGTAATGATTATTCAATTGCAACATTGAAACATTGCGATACCTCTCACAATATGCTCACTCGAGATCT
>JAWQRN010000382.1:0-30417 GCA_033557685.1 Sperchopsis tessellata
AATAACGACAATCTTAGCAAATTTAAAAGTGTATGGACGCATAATGAAGCCTTATGTACTGTGGAGGATGAAGAACTAGTCTTCAAAGTATGAATGGAGGAGTAAATGAGTGTGAATGTGAGTTTAGTTTGTAATACTAACCATAGATATAAGAAAAATTATTGTAAATATTGTATATAAAAAAAATGTATTACTAACAAAAACTGTATGGAAAAATTAATAAAAAAAAAGAAAAGACCAAAATATCTGCGATACTACTGTAAATAAAAAATCGCAATAAGAAATTGCTGCCGCGACCAAAAAAAAACACACACACACACACACGTCCGCAGCTATTGGAAATAAAGGCAAGCGAAAACTGTATTATTTTTACTCATGAGCATTTTATTCATGTTTACACGATACAGAATCAGTGTCGCTACGTAAATTTTCAATTCACATCGTTCTATAATAAATACAACCCATACCCAACAAGACGATATAGGTTGATTTTATACCATGTTATTTTTAAGTTGAATATTATGATTAATACTGGTAGAGATGTAGATAGGTGGGGTTTAAGTTGTTTTTCTTTTAAGTTTATATACGTATATTTTGGAATGATAGTATAATTTACATGCATGTATGTTTGTTGTTTTGTTAAGAACAACCAACCTCCACTTTCACGTAATTATATTCCGGTTTCTTATACTAGAAAGGTATTTTTTTTAATTTGTCATATTCACATGCATATTTTTAATACTTATACCCACATAATTACTTTTCGATTATTTATATATTTCTCATAATGCTATCGCAATTTAATATCCCAGTTTTATTAAAATCATATTTCTCAAGATGACCCAATTACATCTTTTATTTATTTGTTTATTGGTGCTCATTATTCAATTTATTAAAATAATTTCTCATATGACGCTTCCAGTAACACATTTGCTCATCTGTGGTTGCCTAGATTGAGCATCCGTTCACAGTCCTAACTCCTCCCTTCGAGGGTGAATTGCAAACTTTGATTAACCAATAATTTCCAAAAAAAGAACACATTTTAGATATTTGATGTAAATTTGATACAATATAATGCACGATGTTCATTAAAAAATGTCTGACTGATACGGTCACAAAAATATTTCGTTATTCCCCTTTCCTTTGCATGAAAATGGACGCTCCGTTTCGATGGTCCTAGTGTGTGAGTTTCGCTTTGAACGTAACGATCACCAGATGACACCGCAAATTATTTTGTATTCAGCGAATATTCTTTTACTACACATATTGTGTATGCAATCCCTAATACTCTAAAATAATTAAATAAAAATCCACGTGTTGTAAGTGAACATTTTGTATAGTTGATAAAATTGTTTGGTTTGTTGTGTGTGTTTATGATAATCCTTTCTTTCTTCAGCAGCTAGAAATCTGTGAAATCTTATCATCTTCTCATCTAAAAACCCAATCGTAATTATATTCCACTGAGACAGGGATGGACGCAGCCAGCAGCAGATCTCAATGTATTTAAAAACGTATTAACCTGAATAATTTATGTATTGCCGCTAACGCATATACCAGACCCATTTCTTACAATTTAAATTAGGTACATTAATTGGTTTAAATTTAGTAAAAGCCCAACAACCACGAAATACAAGTCCACTTACATAAATAATTTACGTCATTATAATTTACACGTTCAAAAGATCCTTCAATTAAAATAACAGTTTGCTCGTCACATCACAGTCTGTACGATTTTTGGAGAGGTTATGTCGCATACTCAAATACCAGGACGTACAATAAGTTGAACAAACATAACTGCACATGATTTCAGAGGCAAAATGAAAGTAGAATAATTTTATCTCTGAACCTGTAGAATAAATGTAAATGAAAAGATCGCGAGAAAAAGGTCAAAGTGTATCAAATTACCATTATATGGCGATTAAAATTTGTAATCTAGTTTCATATCTATCAAATGTATTATAAAATATCTAAAATTTAAATTTTTGCGCATAATTGTGTGATAATTGACCTTAATTCGATTAGTTTTGAAGTGTTTGCTTGAATGATAAAACATCATTCAATATAAAAAACGCAGGTGTTTAGTTTGATTATTTAGTACTTGGAAGGATTTACCGATTTGTACCTTTATTCCCAGATTGAAGATACAATAATCATCACTTTAAATTAAATGGAATACATATATTGTTATACTACTGTATTTTTACTATAATTTTTATACTATTATTAGTTTTTTTTTTATATCACAATAAAAATATTGTAATACATAAAAGCATTTGGTGACTTGTACACTGCTATAGAAGATGCGTGTAAGTATGTATATTGTACGTTTCAAACGAGCTTGTAAATAGGAAATATTTGTAAAAAAATATATAAAAAGTAAATTAATAGGTATATATACGAGGGTTCCCTTTTAAGTGCTTCCAAATGACCACTAGGTGGCGCTATTGAGATGTTTCATTACTATTTTCATAAAATTTGACATTTGTTATTGTAAAACAGTGGCAGCTTAGAAATTGACCTAGTAGTGTATTTACAGTGAGCGTTTAAAAAAAGCAATTTTGTGAAAAAAGTGAAATTTCACGTCACGTTGGGTTTTTCGTTCGATGATATTTTGAGGTTTTAATAAAGGCCTAACTCAACAACAATGCATAAAATCAGTTCGTTCATCTTTTGGTAATGAAACACCATCAGAAAAAAGCTGTTTACAATTAATTTGAAGAATTTCGTCGTGGTCGTGCATCCGTCAGTGATAAATTTCGTGAAGGTCTACCAAAATCGGTTGTTATTCCAAAAAGCATCGATGCTGTGCGCAACAAGATTGAAGATGATCGGCATGTGACTTACAGTGAGATAGAGACATGCTTAGGCATATCGAAGACTGCAGTACATTAGATTTTGCACGAACATTTAGCTGAGAGAAAGATATGTTCCCGATGGATTCCGCATAATTTGACCGAAGCTTACTGAAAGGAAATGCTCAAACAATTCGACCGAGGAACTGCAAAATCCGTATACAACATCATAGCAGATGACGAAACTTGAATATATTCGTATGAACCGGAAACTAAACAACAATCCATTGTTTGGGTGTTCCATTATGAACCGAATCCCACAAAAGTTGTTTGTTCACGAAGGAAAATGATCGCTTGTTTCTTTGGTTCTACAATTACTTTGTAGGATCGAAGAACAGTTAACTCTGAATGGTATACAACAATTTGTTTGCCAAAAGTCATCGACGAAATCAGGAAAAACAACCGAAAACGTCGGATCATTTTTCATTATGACAACGCCCGCTCTCACACAGCACGTCAAACAATTGATTATTTGAAGGAGAAAAACATCGAATTAATGTCTCACTGCCCGTGTTCACCTGATTTATCATCAAACGACTTTTTTTGGTTCCTCAATGTCAAACAAAAAATGCGTGGACTGCGATTTTCATCACCTCAAGAAGCTGTTGTTGCTTTTTTTTAAATAGATATATACGGTTTGTACTTAGCGTCAAGTGGGGTAAATGGAAACGGTTTCTGTATTTTGCAATTTCAAAATATATTTCGTGTTTAACATCTAACTGTTGATATAGTATCAATGGTTTCAAGAATTTTTAACAAATGTTACCTTCATATGAGTTAATATCTGAGTTTAAACGACTGCTTACAATTACTTCGATAAACAATTAGACTATGTTAAATGTAGGAATAAATTAAAACACGCCATTCGTTGTTCTATTAGCTCACAAATTAATATTGTTGGGGAAAATGTGTACTAAAAGGCAAGTGTTTTTTGAGCCGTTCGATAACTTTAAGAATCGTTAAAACCCCTTCGTACTGGGCCTGTTTCAATGTTTTTAAGCCCTTCAGGCGTTTTGTTCGAGTCAACGTTTGGCGTTTTAATAATTGCTGGTGAGAAAAGAGCAACAATATATAAAGCAGCCGGGTTGACTGGAAATATTGCTGTGGTTACAAATCCGCCTTCAGTATTTTATTTTTATTAAAGTTCAGTAAATTCATTCTTCTTCAATTGTACAGTTCCTAGAAACAAATACAACTGCGAGAAGGTAGAATCACTTTCCACTCTATCGGTTACAGCTACATATTACATGTATTTGCTAACAAAAGTACCTAAACATTAACATACGTACGAATTATGTGTGTACTTTTTTTTCAAGCACTCAGCCTCTAACAATACAATTACTCCAGTACGTACATTTCTACGGCCGCAGCAAATAACTTGAGGTTTCCCCTGGACTTGACTGTGTGCTCGCTTTTCATTTTGCCGATGTTTCGTCCACCGTTGCAGGGAATATCATCAAGACATATAACTCTTAAAAGTGCTAATTCATGGCAGTCTACAATTATCACTTTTAAGAGCTACACCCCGTGCAACGGTGGACGAAACGTCGGCAAAAACAAAAGCCAACACACGGTCACATTCCGGCAAACCTGAAGGTAATTACAACTAGTTGCTTAGAATATGTATTAAATCAATAATTCGTTTAATTTTAACTTTATTACTCACGTGTTGTGTTTTTGCAAATTGTTGATTATATGACTGGACTCGTCGTTTTGCAATCTTACCTTGTTGACTGTGCGTGATAATGAATGGAATAGGCACTAATGTAATTTATCGTAATAAGATATTCAAATATGATTTTTCACATTCCAAATCAGATACTCGAACTTGATTAGTTTAAGGCGACACATCCATAATTAGATATTTGTCATTTTTGGCCGTGTCTGCACAGAACACACTTGCCAGCTAATAATTTACTGTTTTAGCTGCTGCTGTGTGGTAATATACATAGTGACATAGATTCTCTCGCAAATATGACATACGTGAGTATATTTTTTTATTTTTCATCTTTACTGTTGATTTATATGTAAATATAATTTATAATCATTTTTAATAAAATATTGTAAATGTTTGTATGAAAACCATCAAACTTAATTTAATTTAAATTTGTACAATAATTAATATGGCACAGGCTATCGGTGGCATTTGTTTTGATAAGTATTATATATTATTAAAATGTTACAGGAGAAACCAGAAAAACAAGTGTCTGTAATTCTAGACCAATATAGGCAAGGTTTGGACAAAAATGGCAGAAAATCTTTGCAGTATGTAGCTGCTTCAATTGGTAAGTAGTATATGTATTTTTATGTACCTACCTACTTCATAGAATAACTTATATTTAATGTTTAATGAAGCTATTTCTTTTTTATAAGAGATTACATTGCTGAAAATGAATGTCTTGTTAATTTGTTAGACGAAATTGTCACACAAATACTTGCTCCTCGGGTCAATATGGCCCCGCAATTACAATATATTGTCAAGGTGGATGTAACTTTATTTCTAATTATTTTATTAACAAATACAATGATTATTTTACTGAAGCCAATTTCGTACTCTACCATATGCTTATCAAAATTCAATAAGATCTGCAGGTCTGCAGACTGATGGATAGGCTGAAACGGGTACAGATTTGTAAACTACCTTAGACATATGAATACGAATTATAATCTGCCAACCCAGTTCTGTTCATTGCATTATATAGTAAGGTTAAACTTATTTGAGTGCGAATTTTTCTCTGTGAAAATAACAATAATTATAAAAATATAACATACTTGCAAATCTGAGCGACAGTGACGATAAAGCATCTGAAACATAAAATCATACTAGTGTGGACAGCGCAGTGATTGCGAGCTGGAGTCGTCAAATAAGTGATACCGTGCAATGAAAGGTACATACTGAAAGCTAGATCAATTTGTACAACTACTGCAAATTATATAAAATTTGCACCTGGTTCGACTTCGTAGGTACAGCATTGCAAGAATTCAGGATATAATATCTGTATTTCAAATAATTTTGAACATTATCGTTTTGAAAAAGACATATATCGAAGTCCCCAGGGTGTATGGTAATGCCAGAATTATACAATATCACATTACAAGAATACATAGGTTTGCTACAGTTAGCTTTTGTTTAAAGATTATATGGTGAAGCTACCAAAAGTTTGTAGGATGCCAATACAGGAAAACTTAAATTTCACTAAAACATTTTTTGTGATACAATTTCGAAACAAAAATGAGGCTACATGACCAACTGGCACATATAAGATGTTATGGGAAGTATAACATACTTCATTAACAGAAAACGGTGCGCTAATAGGTTTAAGCATTGACCCGTTCACTGCTACGTCCGTAAATATACGTTTTCCAAAGTATACGTTGTTGCGTATATGTGTAAACAATGAGCCTTCCGCAAAACGATGATAATATTATCAACAAATTTTAAGTAAACACATTGACTTTTAAATTACATTCTATCGGGTTGCCCAAAAAGTTATTGCGTATTATTTTAATAGATAGACATAATGTCTTGAAATGCAACTAACTGATAAACTGCTAAAGTTCAAGCCCGTTTAAGAAAAAGTGCACGATTTCGTTAATAGTTGTTTGTTTTTCGTCGATTTCAAAATGAAAATATATATTTTGCTGTATTAATTCCGAAAAGGAAAGAATGCTCTGCAAGCTTATATGATATGTATGTTGAAGATTCTTTAAAACTACTACAAAGTGTCATTGTTGGTTTGTTAAATTTTTGTCTCGAGATTTTGATATTAAAGATGCACCACACTCTGGAAGAACAGTCGAAGTTTATGATGACAAAATATAGACGTTGATCCAATCTAAGGGTGTTTAACGACACGAGAGATTGCTGAGAATCTGAACATATCGAATTTGAGCGTTGAAAACCATTTAAAACATTTTGGAAATGTTGGTAAGCCCGATATTTGTGTACCACATGAGTTCAAAGTCAAACTTAATCTCAGTAAGCTCATTGACATCTGCGAGTCTGTCTTAAAACGATTAATTTTTGAAGCGGATAAAGCTGGGTTGAAAAGATGAATTTATTTGTTTTCACACACTGTCTTATTTTTCACAATGTTATTGTAGTTTGCAAAGTATTTACACGAATATAATTAATTTCGGGTACTTGAACTGCAAGAAACGAATCGAAAATTTAATCAATTTGAATTATTTAACAGCGTGATCAAAAATACGTCTATAACTCCTTAGATATAAAACTATTACAGCACAATTTGGAATTACCCCACACCGTAAAAGAGAAAGTTTCCCCTTATCTAATGACCAAAAATAAGGCCAAGTTCACTCTATTGTTCCTCCATAGAAGGCTGGCCGTGTTCCAGATAGATATAACTGTGTTCTCCACTTTTGTAGGAGTTAAACATTTTACGAATAATATAAGCAATATTTAGGCAACACAATATACACATTTGCAACGGTGGCTCTCGTAAAATGGCGTAAACAGTGATGAACCCGCTCAAAGCAGCACATATTCACCAAAGGAAAGTTATGCTATCAGTCTGGTGGGATTTCAGAGGTGTTGTGTATTTTAAGAAGCTTCCAAGGAGCCAAGCGATTAATTAGGCTGTGTAATGTCGTCAAGCGTTCAGATTTGGTGAATCGCAAAATTGCTTATTTCACCATGATATCGCTAGACCACACACAGGTTTGGTAACTCGTCAAAAATTGTTGCAGCTTGCAAGGGATGTGTTACCACATCCACCATACACGCCAGATCTGCCACCATCACACTACTATTTGTTTATTTCTTTGCAAAACGCCTTGAATGATAAAACTTTCACTGCTGATAAGGATATCAAGTCATTCATAGAACGGGTTTTTTTATACCAAAAAAAGACAAGATTTTTTTTGTGCGGAATCAGTTGTCATCAAAGATGGTAAAAGGTAATCGGACGAAGTGGACAATATATTTTTCTTTTGTATATAAGTTTTTGTTTCTCATGAAATATTTGTCTTTTATTTACATGGAAAACAACAGCAATTAGTTTTTTACCAACACAATAGAATGTTCTAGAACAAAAAGTTGTTTTCATAAACAATTATGAATGGACTCGAAATGAAAAGAGACGCAAACATTCATATAATTTTCGTAAACATGTCTTAGCATTTTGATCGCAAATACAAAGGGGTTTTCCGGCTGCTCGAGATAATCATTCATCAGTCTGATATGTAACGTTACAATTATCATCGGACAGTCATCATCATAAAATTGTCTGATACCATTACCACTTTAAAGTCACTGTCAAATAATTGTATATTATAACAGTTAGTATTAAATATACTAGTGCTCTAAGTTTTTATGTGTAATGTTCAAGTAATAATTAACAAAAATGATTAATAATTAATTAATATAAAACTTCAAGTGGTGCAGTAATAATATACATAATAATAAATACATCTTCAGCGGTGAATAATTTGTTAACTCTTAAATAACTACATCAAAAAATTAACAAAGTGAAGAAGTTCCAAGGAGAACTTTATAAATAAACAAATAAATTATTATGTTGAGTGTCCGGCATTAAATAACCCTGATATCCAACAATATATTAGTAGTGCTTCTTCGGTAAATATGCGGACAACGAGCTGGATTTTACTATCTACATGGGTCGGGAATGCTATAGTGCTACAGTGGCTACGTTGGTGTAACCGTATTTCGGAAATGTTCATAACTCGAACACACACAATTGGTATACCAGTCTAGATAGTCCAGTTTTAGCTGATGATGTATATGCTCATGAACCTAACATTTACGGCACTATTTGAAAAATTCGTCGAAAAATGCCAAAATTGGAAGATCCAAAACAAAATTGTGAAATAGCAACAGCACATACCGAAAGAGTAATGACCATGTCTTAAAAAGATATTGTTGTGTTCTGCTGTTACTTTAAGATTATTTAATTTTGAATTATGTTACTCATATGTAAAAAAGCATTTTATTACAAATATAAAGTTAATAATGCCCACACAAAAGTTATAGTTATTTTAGTCTGATTTTGTACATTAGAGTAACTTCCCTAAAACTTAAATATAATGTAACATGACAGTGATTTTTAGCATCCTTATCGACGTTTTGCACTGGAAACGTGTTGGCATGGACTTCTCAAATCTCTCCAGCATTATTGGATGGTGAATTGGGATTTAAACTAACGGAGGAAGAATTGGGATGGGTTGGATCTTTGATGCCGTTGGGAGCAGCATTATTGTGCGTATGGAGCGGAGGACTGAGTGATTATGTGGGCAGAAAAATGTTTATGATTTACCTCGTGGTTCCTTTTCTTGTTGGATGGCTCCTCCTTATGTTCGCAAGTAGTATCGCCATGTTGTATTTAGGCCGTTTTATAACAGGTTAGTAGGTATTTACACTTATGTGTTCTTCCTTTATCATATCGCAAATACAGGCATTGTTTTGCATTTATTGCCACCAAAATAAAACCTAATATATATATATATATATATATATATATATATATATATATATATAAAACTCAGGCGGATTAGAAATAGAAAATGTTTTAAAAGCCTTTCATTTCATTACTGTACAACTGTTTGGTTAAGATTGCGTGCTGTTTGAAAAACAAGTTTAAATTCGTGCACAAAAATGAATCGTAATTATTTCTATTGAATGAAAATAATATAAATTGCCGATGTAATAGATGCATATAGCAGAGTCGTAACTGTCAAACAAAACAACAAACATAAAATGATATAATCTTATAATTGGCCATTATTTTCGGAACAAACTATCGTAATATAATATTACTAAGCACAATACTATTGCAAGTTACTATAGGTAGACAGTAGCTAAGCAGTGTCTATGTACAAGAAAAGCAGTTTAAAGTGGGTGCATGCATGTATTTTTAGGTCAAGATTCACCATCATCACTCAACGATTATCAAAATATTTTCACTCAGAATTTACGTGAGTTGATGATGTTCAATTAATTTACATTTACGAAATATCGTCCGGGGTACTCGGCATGGTCACGTTATTTAGATTTAGGTATAGGTTATTCCCGTCTGAACATCGTCAGTGTCAATAAAGGCATTGTTGAGGGAATGACATACCGAGCGCCCCGAACAATATTTCTTTATCTTCAGGAGTCTTACAACTTTTTCCTTTTAACTTTTTAGGTATGGTAGCAGGCGCTTACTGTGTCTTGTCACCACTTTATGCCACAGAAATATCACAGAAAGAGATTCGTGGCACATTGGGCTCCTTCACACAAATGATGATATCTTCCGGCATATTATTTGCTGCGGTGGTCAGTAAATACATTGAGATTTTTCATTTCACCATTGTCTGCGCAGTTGTCCCTGTCATGTTTGCTGTCGCATTCTTTTTCATGCCCGAATCTCCAGTATACCTTCTCAAGGCGAATAAAGAAGACGCTGCTCGACAATCCCTTATAAGACTGCGAGGTGCACAGTATGATGTGGATGGTGAAATTCAAATCATAAAGGCAAGCCTGAAGGAGAACTCTGGTATAAACATGATAATTGTAAGAGAAAGTTTCAAGAAAACTGCTACGAGAAAGGCTTGCGTAATTGCATTTGGATTGATGACATTCAGAGTACTGTGTGGTATTGACGCCATAACTACGTATGCTTCCTACAATTTCATCCAAGCTGGAGTGGCCCTCGACGAACAAACCAGCACCATTATTTTGGCGGTGATACAGACGATATCTGGCATATTCCAGTCAGTGGTTGTTGATAAACTGGGAAGAAAAATCTTGCTGTTTATATCAGCTGTTGGCACGTTTATTTGTCTGACTCTTGTGGGTATCAGCATACTGCTTAAGGAACGGGAACTGATCGATCCTTCTGCCTTTGACGTCCTCGACTACATTCCCTTGATAGCGCTATGTATATTCTTGGTTTGTTATTCATTAGGGCTGGGGCCGATTCCCTGGATGATCACAGGTGAAATATTTCCCCAAGAGATTAAAAGCGTCGCGTCCAGCTTCAGTGGATTTCTCAATTGGATATTATCGTTCGTTGTCATCAAAGTATTTCTGATAGTCGTCACGAATTGGGGTCAGGATGTTATATTTCTAATATTCGCTCTCTGTTGTGCAATTGCTTCCGTTTTCATACACTTTCTCGTTCGCGAAACAAAAGGTAAGACGTTTGATGAAATTCAAAAAGATCTATCGCATTGGTAGGATTTCATTTTTACATCGAATTCTTACCCTATGACTAACTGGATACTCGAGATAACAAGTTGTTTCACATCTGTGATATTTATCGTTCCTAAAATTACACTTTGTAGATACGTAACTAGATTCCAAAGATATTTTTAAGATAAAAATCAATTTTTATATTAATATTATCATTGAGATCGTGTTGCTATCTCCAGCGATCTTTCTTTGGGTAAGATATTTAGACAACTGCGCTTCAAGTATTTTTAATTTATTCCCATTATTAATAGTTAATGCAAACACTAGATAACCAGAGCAATAATACGTACTCACACACACACACTGCTTAAAACAATTAAGAGATGTTAAATTGTTGTACTCGAAACTTTTAGATATGAATATAAATGAAGTTTTTATAGTCAGGAACACATTTACAGTTTTCCACGATGTTTGCTCGAGGTTTGTGGACGAAAATTATCATCCATAAAATTGAATCGTTCGCCCACAGCTGCTACGTACTTAAGAACAATAGATAGCAAAATCTCATCCAGATACATTTCATCTTGATTCGTCACTAAACATACTCGCTACCCCAGTCGTCACGAACCCAGCTCCTTTACTCCTACGTTTGCGGGCTCTTTTGTAATCTGCAATTAGTGGCCTTCTAGCATATACAGTCACGTCTCGAAGACGATGTCTTGTAGTTCGCGTTGACACCAGCCTTTCAGTGACAGTGGCAAATTCGGTTCGAATCTAGGAAGCATTGAAATTTCAATTTCTACGTTCAAAGAACTAGAAGTAATTGTCATCTTTTGATCTTGTTAATGCTGGCAGACTTTGTCCTTATCGAGAAATTGCGCTTTGGCTCACTCTAAGAAATTGTACAAAATGTTGCTGTGCTTGACCACCTTTCAGTTGACCTATGGCTTTCCAGACAACTAATTCAGACAGATCATGATGATATCCAGCCATTTTTAATTGCAGTAAAAGTGAAAATCACCACACTAGTAACTGGTAAATATCTTTTAGTGACGATCAGATTAAAACTGTAGGAACAAGCATGAAACTCGACAATTCGTTCGATTTCTAGTTTAAAAGTGTATAGCACTTCAAATATGAACATATATGCAGGTGTTATGTTAACAGTAAGCTTTTTTATTATCATTTTTATGGAATATATTCATTTATTGTTTTAATCAGTGTAAATTAGATAATAGTATGAAATCGATGCGAAAACCTAGAATTTAAAAAAGTCGCTTTATATTATATATAATTTTAGTTGATTTCATAATGTTCTAATTATAATTTGTATCCAGTTTTTGTGATGCTCTTATTTTTTTTTTATTTTTTAAATAC
Organism: Sperchopsis tessellata; assembly: GCA_033557685.1. Lineage (NCBI taxonomy): Eukaryota > Metazoa > Arthropoda > Insecta > Coleoptera > Hydrophilidae > Sperchopsis > Sperchopsis tessellata. Next base: position 12,385 of record JAWQRN010000382.1, read on the forward strand.
AATATCTCCAATAAAGTTGTGTTTATACAATATCCGATTGTCTATTTATTTCCTATCTCAGACTTGTTTAAAATATAGCACGCACAACCTTGCAGTACGTGTTTTAATCTAGGGCGCGGATGGAATTTGCAGATCGTGGTGCGTGGGATAATGTGATTATTGTGAACAACTCGTGTGCCTAATGATAACTAGTAGAAAAGAACAGGACATACTCCTGGCCAATTAAATGTAACTTTTCTGTTTGATAAAGCCTAGTGTTGCGTTTTGTTTATTTAACTTCGGCCTATTTTCACTGCTATGGACAATCATCGACACCAGGAATTAGGCTTCATCACCGGGGAATTTTGCCGCATCCAGTGTTCTAACTAGCATCTGGTTCTTTTACGTGCACGTGGTCTTAATTTTACCTAAAATACACGGGACCCATCGTTTTACGTCCCTCCCGGAAGACGAGCACTGCTAAGACTTTTCCCTAATCACAAAAAGCCGACCGTCTCTGGGACTCGAACCCGAGACCCCACACTTAGTAGCCTGGTACTCAGTCACTGAGCTACAAAACGACTTAGAGTTGCTTTTGATTTACGTGGAAAGACTAAATTTAATTTTCAACAAAATGCAAATCATAAGGCCACTATAATCTACAATTTTAGATGACTGAGTTGTAGTATTAAAAATCATTATATCTGTTTTTAGGTGTAGCATACTTTCGTTTTAGACAGCTAGTCATTTGCAGATTCTTTAATCTAAAATTGTTTTTTATAAATGTCATGTTCAGAAGTAGCCATGAAATTACCGAAAGGTGATTCAACTCGTTTATTTTGACGATATTATAAATATGTTTTTTTGAATAATCAGTTTATAGAAAATCAGTTTACTGAAGGTGTTTGTATATATCCAATATAGTTTCAAGGTTATCTGCAAATCCGTTCTCGATAAAAATTTATTCGGCGATTTTTGAGCATGTAGTTTGAAAACTAACTATGTGACAAACTACAATGGCTGTGTGACAAACAATGGAGAGTACACCGTACACCGTGCATGTTTGTACACGGAAATTGTCAAGTTTAAAACACATTATTAGGAGCTGAAAAAGTGAACTAATTTATCTTATCGTAAAATAGAATATATAATATTATGCTTTGGAATTACAGTGGAAATGTTCAAGTACTCCACCACCTTCCGGTCCTAGCTGTAAACCAATCTCTCCATAATTACAGCCTTAATCTGATCTGGCTACATCCCTTTATTAAAAAAAAAAACAGCCAACGTCACCATGATCCCCAATTATCGAAAATACCCACGCTTTCCCGATTCATACCGATCCACCACTCCATTCACTGATGACGTGGTCATTTATACTCCTTCCCTTTTTTATTTTTGAAATGCAATAAAATGTTTCAAATAAAAATCTCACTAAACTATTCATTTAATTTTAAGCACATGACCAGAACATAAATTTAAGGTATTAAATAATGTGGTTGGGAATTCTATAAGAATAATTATTAAGTACAAATAAAAAAAAACACCATAAATACTAGAAACACAAGAACAGAAGAAAGTAGGTATTTTGTACACAAGTTCACGTTATTCAAGTACCTACATACCTATAGTCGTACGTATACTGCAGAAAAGGCAATTAAGGCGAGGTAGTTTATTTATTAATATATTTTTCATAATATAATAGTGTCATACATACTCTTAACAACCTTTTGTTGCCGTTTAAGCAATTTTAGACGTGAACGTCATTCAAAGAATTCCAAATATGAAAATCGGATAAGAAGAAGACGACGGATAAGAAGAAGAAGAAGAAGTGTGGCTAGTTTTTGCTCCCAGCTGCTTCTTTAATACCTACCTACCAAGTTACAAGTAACTCCAGCTCTTTGTTCGTGCTATGGTCAGCTCAGTCCTCAGCTATTTTGACTGGTCGTTGTTTGTACGTATTCTGCAGGTATTTTAGTTTTATTGTACTCATTCTCTCGATAAGAGGTCATACACTGAAATCATTTCTAAAGCATTTTCTGATTAATATATTAGTGGGAAGGATAAATAAGCGACAGGAGTAGATAGAAGAGCAAAGCTAGTGAAATGCTCAAGTGTGGAGCAGAACACATAAATTAAGGATGGCATTCGCCACATTTGCGAGATCAATTCAGTCACGTTTTCTCCGGCATTCTATAATTTCAGCAGAATTTCAACACACTTTTCTCAAAAATATCTTAAGGAAGGCATCTTATCATGTAGCCTTCTTTCTTGGCGATCGTTTTTCTTATCAAATTGTAACACTTGTTATATAGAACTAAACTGTTTTATTGAAATTGTTAAGCGACAAAGAGGTGTTTCCGTTTCTGCATTCCCCAGATTTTTGATTAAGCGTTTGATCTGCAAACACCAAGTAAAAGTAATAATCCTATGAATGCGATGTATGATCGTTTAATTCTTTTTTTGTAATGGCTATATTTTTAATACGCCGTGTTTCTAACTTCAACTTCAAATGCTCCCTAGTTGTAGTAGCGGTGCTTATATATACATACAAGAATAATACTGGAATCATCGACTGCGTTCGGTATTTTTCTAGAATAGTCGATTGGCCGAGAGATCGCTTCGAATCCAATTAGCAAATCGTAAGTATCAGTCGCCTTTTTATTTTATATGAATTTCATCATAAATAATATGTTTGCTATAAAACAAGTTTGATACTTAGTTTGAATTGTATTTTGTACCCGTACAAATTTATTGATTCATTTTGTACGTCTGTACGATGGTCGCAGCATATTCCTAGCGAATAATGTTACATCAACATATTTAAAATAATTCTGAGAACCAAAAACCAAGTAAAGATCCAAGTCGCCATCATAGAGCAGCCACAGTGAAATAAAAGTTTATCAACTTTGTCTTCCAAGTTGTGGAAATTATGGATTTTAAACGTAGGAAGTGATGGTTTTACAAGTAATGGAAAAGATGATTTTAAAATGACCGAGGTAGTGGCTATTTTCCATTTAGTTCGTGGTCAACTTAGAGAGGCCACGCAGCCATATGTATTTGTAAGTATATAAATGGCCCACTTGGCGATTTGGACGATTCATGGTTACTCACATGTTCGACGTAAATAGCAATAAATATAGTGTGTCGATTGAGATTTATGTATTATATTTGCTTATTAAAACTTTTATTAGATTTATAGTAAAATGGAATGAAAATTCTCAGAATGACGTCGTCCTTCCTCACATAGTTGTAATTCTTTGATACGATAACATTTGGAATGATACATCTCTGTATTAGTTGCATCTTGGTAATTTTTTTAGTGTCATTAAATATGGGCCGGTCCTGGCTTAAAGCTAAATGGTAAACGTATTGCAAAGGAATGAAAGTAGTAATGCCGGTTTGTTGCCATGCTCACTCACTCACTTAGATATATACTCTCCTCCATCAACACACACACACACACACACACCACACAGCATACACACACACACCACTATTTAGGTACAACAACGTATGTATCTGCACTTCTTCAATTATCTGGTTGGAACGAACGAGACTGGCTTTTCGCTGAACCTCCCTCCTATGCTTCTTTGGTCTCTTCATCGAGTTGCTTGCGTCCGTGGCTCAACACACCCGACAAAAAACCCGTAAATGAATTTAATTCTCAAAATAAAAAACAACCGATCGTTAAAGTCATGAAGGTAGGTTGCTGTACGAGAGTCTGCAACTCTCAAGCGGATATCACATCAACAAAATATTTGCTTTCTAGTGGTCTGAAAGGACGATCGTAAATATTTTGGTTAATGTCTTATAAGCCCCACGTATGTGAGATTGATTGGACGGTCAATTTTCAGATCACCTTTATTTCCTATTTTTGTGGATTAAAATTAACGTTGCATACTTCCAAAATGCTTAAGGTATTAGTGCAGCTAGAACTGTATATATCTTCTCTCCAGTCATTTTTATTAAGTCATTCGTTATCTTCTCTTCTCCTGGTGCATTTCCACACTTCACACGAACATCTGCAGGTAAAATTGGTAGAATGTCTCCCTTAGGAAAGATGTTTATATGGTCACGTTCATCTCGATATAATTCTAGATGAAACATTCTAGCCACTTCAAGAAATTCCACTCTATCGTCAAATTTTCCACCGTTTTCAGATCTGATGGCTATTATTTGCTGTTTTCTAATCATAATTCTCCGTTTCATCTGTATGTAGTACCCCAGACTGTGGCTTCATAGTTGTATCTTCTAACATTTTTCTGTATTGGCTTTTTAATAGTCTTTTAAAGTTCTACATACTCTATATTCTGCCTTCCTGTCAACTTTACGTTTTATTATGTTCGAAAATTTTCAATTTCTTTTTACAATTGGAAGTTCCACCTATGTTTCTGGTCATATCTGTTATTATATTGGCATCATTGTATTCTTCTTTGGTAGCAAATCTGCTGTTAAGGTCAAATTGATTAGATGTTAGATGACCCAAGTTAATTTTTCTGCCACCGCTAGTATTTGTAAACTTTCTAATTTTACATTTAAATATATTCTACATCTAAGTATCAAATCGGTTGAAAATGGTGCAATTCTGAATGATGGCTTTTTTATTAGTGAGTATGCAATCAATCTCGTTCTTGGTGTTGTTAGAACCTTGCCAGATCCATTTTTACAATGTTTTCGTGGCAAATATTGCTATTGCTGTGGCTCTTTGCTTCTGCATGTTCTACAGCAATTGCCTCGTTCACATCTCCTTTCAAAGTCGAATACACCTACAACCTGAAGTCACGGTTGTTTTTCTCCTACTTTTGTATATTGAAATCTACGAAAATGATCTCAACATGTGCATTTGAATTCTCATGAAGATACGTCAGCTCTTCATAGATTTCTTCGATCGTCTTATCAGAATATATATTTATTGGGAAGGATATACTTGTAGAATGTGACGTTTATACCGATGAGGGATTTTTATTTCAAAAACATGTGTTCCCTTTTCAGTTGAATGAGCTCTTCTCATTTATTTCTGACTTTGTTCATATCTATGACCTTCCGTGAATTTTTTCCAGGTGTATTTGGTTTGCTTCGCTGTGCGGTATAATTATGTGTACACGTTTAATAATGTTTGGCAACTATTTATACTCCTCGGATTCTTAGCACCCTCTGACTTCTTACTGGGGGGCGAATCAATCCTACGGAGAATGAGGACTGTGATTTTATTCTATCATTTTGGAGGTTAGAGGCATTCACTCGTAATGCTGATTTACTGTGGGTCGACAAGTTTAATAACGGCTGTTATTATCAATATGGAGAACACAGTCGCCGTTGATAAGTCTCTCTTAATGGAAAACATACGTTTCCCTTGTGCACGTTCTTCCGCCATCTTGTGTCGTTGGCACTTTGCATGTCATCAAGAGCTGAGCTCCTACCCAACATATCTAGGTAACATTTGCTTAATTGGCTCCCGGAGATGTACGTATTGGGTGAATATAGTCACTGTATTGTCTAATCATATTTCGTATTATTATTATTATATAATATGTAATAAACTATGAAAAATATAGACTAGGTGTCATATAATGTAGTCTTGTGACCCTTCACAAAGTTATTAAATTAAATTGTAACTAAACAGTTGGCGGATTTGCATTAACATTAGGGAAACTATAGCTCATATGATAGTAGTGAAGTTATTAAGAGACTTCAATGCAACTTGATGCACAAACCTTCAAATTTGAATTTGCACTTAGAAGAGCCTGTTAGTATTTTAGTCGATAAATATAGTCTTGTTGATTTTATTGTTTACATATTTTTTGTTTGGGAAAATATACATCTCTATAAAATGGTGCGTTTGATTTGTTAAAGTTCTAAAGGTCCATGAATTTCTCCAGAAACATATAAATGTATAGATGAGTAAAAAGTTAGCAAAGCCAAACGCAAAATCGGTTAATGGTTATAAATGAAACGGAAACACAACCGCATCGACGAGGAGGACCGCAAAGAAAGGACATTGACACAAGACCTATGGCATTAACTTAATATTGATGTTTTATTTTTAGTTTAGTAGCTCTGATGGTTGTGATATAACATAACCAGTAAAAGTAAACACGTTGCCGAAGTCCAACTTTTTTTATATTTTTTTTGCGTATACTTGGATATCAACGGTTATCTGTTGTTAAATGTTACTTTTCCTTTCTCAAGATCGCAAACTAAATCTCGGATTTTTATGGATCGTGCCTTATTTTAGTTGTCTATGCTGCTATATATATATATATATATATATATATATATATATATATATAGTATTATAGATAATTAAAAAGTAAATTTAAGACAAGAATATAGATTATGTAGAAGTTTCAAAAACCATTAAAAAAGGAATCAAGGAAGATAAAACTATGAAGCCACACACCGGGTGATAGAGCAGCATAGGTGCTACATACAAGTGACATTTAATGATATAAGGTGAATATCGGATGGAAGAAACTCCGGAGTACATCAAGGATGCTATCCGCCGGAAGAATCGACTAGGCAGAAGACAACAGGTAATCGGATCCGAGTAAGACTGGATGAGGAGGAATAACGCTAGCAAACTAAAATAGTGACACTTCAAGGAAACAGTATCTTTAACGTAGCAAACGCCTTAACGAAGAAGAAGACCACCAATCCCAACCCCATGTAGAAAGAGGTCTGGTTCGCACAGACTACAAAGCAGTGGCTCCAGAGAACCATGACAGAGAGAACCATGACAGAGAAGTCCGAGCCACAGCGAAAATGAGAGACCGACAACTCCCAGAGAAATCAAGAAATTAATCTCTAGGACCAAGCTCAAGAAAGCCTCAGGATCAAAAACATACTACTAAAAAACCTACCCAGGAAAGCAATAGTACAGATTACATAAATTGTTAACTCATGTCCGACGGCCACGAGTTAGTCGGGGTATTAGAGCGGTGTTTTTCGCTTGTGGTGGTTAAGTAGGCTTCCGCGTGGTCAGTACTTGGATGGATGACCTTCCCACTCTCACTTACTTGTGGTCCGCGCCATAATGGGCTTGATTCCGGCGAGGGGGACTTCACTCCCAACACAAAGGACCCTTCCTGTGCCAAGGTGCACGGGACGGGCCCATTAAAAATAATAAAATCTCATGTCTGAATATGTGCAATTTTCTTACGGTATGGAATACTGCATTAGTCAGAGCGATAACAAAGGTCATCAAGGATAGCAAGTATTCCCACAGAAATCATCATTCTGTTACCATCCCGAGTAAATTCCTCAAGGTAGTACTGTTCAAGAGGATCAAGAACTACGTCTAAGAGAACGGCATCATGATGGAGGAGCTGTTTGGATTTAGAGAGAAGAGATCGACATCACCAAAACGTTTTGGTGTGACATGGTTCAAACGCCTTTCTCAAGTCAGAAAGCAGGGCATTATGATGTTCAAAACTGTGTGATACATGTTCCAAAAACGATAATATAGCATCAGATACACTTTCTTTGTAGGAACCTAAACTGATTACATCTCGAACTACTTCAACTTCTGGATGTACACAGAAATGGTATTACTAGATGTTGAAAAAGCATTTGATATTGTATGGCACGGAGGACTCATCTGTACATGGTAGGTTTGAACTTATAAGCAATTCTATATTATTAAATTCTTTTCAGTTATCGCCGGCTAAGGTAGTTCACTGTTCAACTAAATTATAGCTCTGTAGCAAGCGACTTATTGTAGCAGGTTTTACACAGGGATATATCAAAACTTTTTTTTTTCACTGTATATAAATGATTTTCCAAGAATTCCTAATATTGCAATGACTCCTTTTTTGCAGGAGACACAGCAATCCCTGCTCATTAATGTGGAAATGGTTCATCTCTAGAAGACTTCACAGACACTTGGTCATAGCAAAAGAGTTCTTCGAGTCGTGGAAGTTAATGATCAAAGACGACACAATTAAATACATCACGTTTTCAATTGAGAACACCAGCCACCGATCTTCATAGATAATAATAAAGTTTAAGGAAGAAACGGCGTCAAGCATTTAGGTGTGACACATGATAGTAGACTCAACTTCAACGAGCATATGGAGAACGTTAGGACCAAGGCATCAACAACAACGAGGAGTTTATACCCAATAATCAACAGACGATTGATGATGAGTCTGAAGAACAAGATTACGACCTACAAGGATTACATCAGACTAATCTTGACCCACGGATACCAAGTATAGAGCTGCGTCAGTGACACTGACCTGAAGAGGATCGATACCAATGAATCCATGTACCTGATGATGTTCACGAATGCATCATAGTTTGCAAATAGCGAAGAAGTTAAAGGAACAGCCGACATACAGGTCATTCTAGACCTCGTCCAACGACAAGGGGAGAATTTTTACCAGCTGAAATTGAGAGAGGAATCATTCCACAGAGAGATAGTAGCCTTTGATATCGATTGCCGAAGAGAAAATTCATCTAGAATTATTTAGAAGACTGTGCCTAGCTGCAATACAGAGACAACCCCGGCGAATACATTGTTTTAATGAAATTTTTTAGGTTTATTTGAATATATTTTGTTCATGATATTATAATGCATAGCGTCACAAATTACTAAATAAGGAACATATGTACTATATATTTTTAAGTTAAGGACAAGGAATATTTATTATTATGAAGAGTTCATAATAAATAAACATTCTAACTATTATGAATGCCAATCCAAATAATAGTGTAACGGTAGGACAAGCGCTAAGATGGCCCTGTAGCATTTGTAAGGATAAACAAAGAAAGATAATTTATTCAACATATTTACATGTTAAGTCAAAACGAACGGCTCTAGTTATTTACTTTATGTCACTCTATTTGCTGTCGACAAATAAGAGCTTTTGTCCATTTTTCAAATAAGTATATACCTAAGATTCAGTCGCAAAACAGGGTGTTACAGTTCCTATGATGTTCAAAACTGTGGGACACATATTCAACAAGCGATAGTATAGCATCAGATGTACTTTCTTTTTTTTTAACTCAAATTATTGATTTGACAAACATTTTTTAAAGAAAATTCGAGAAGGGATACAATTCGTTTTGGAAAACATCGGGGGGTAAAACTGTAACTCGAGGTTAACTTTGGATTACTGTTCTTGAAACTGGTACAACCCTGGCCATATTCGTTTGATCTGAAAAGACGACTCATGTTTAAAATCAAGCATTGATAATGTCAGCAATTATTAGTGATATGATTGGCTCGACATCCTCCATCACTATATTGTTATGATTTCAGTAGAGTAGTCAATAAACTCATAACATGTTGGCATATCCTCTACAGGTATTGGTTTTTTGTTTTGTTTTTGTTTTTGTTTATTAGCTTTCATATTGAAGATTCTTTGATCTCGCTCTAATTTATAAGGAGCTGATTTATGTGTTCTGAGCTTGTGTTATAATATTATAATCATTTTTGAACAGCAAATGATGTTTCCTATATCCGCAGACGCCCTGTAAATATACTCAAGAAGTTCTTTTGAAAGGTTCAACTTACGGGAAAAACATCAGAGCCGATCCTGTCTAGAAGAATTCTCTATTTCGTGCACGTAAGTTGTAAGTAAGAAAAAGCAGCGAGGAGCTAATTACAAGAGTACACTCAAGAAGTCGAATGAAATGAATCGTACAAGCGAGAAAGAAGAAAGAACGGCGGTTGACGGTGACGCTCTCGAATGAAGCGAGTATATATATATATATATATACCCTCGCATTTACATTTGTATTGTACATATACAATATGTTGTACACTGATCATTCTATGTGTACATTTACGATGACCATCTCAATAGGTTCGACAGCAACACCGTCCATTCGGCAAAAGATAAATATTGACCACGGCCACATTTTCGTTCTTTCACTAGCAAGAAACTCGCATAGTTACAGCAGCACCAGACAACAGAGTACCTCCCTACCTATACACCTAACGTATCTAGAGAGTCCTCAGCGGCAGAAGAGGTAGCCTTGGCCGCGTGCATGCAGTAAGTCAGCTATCGGTAGAAGAAGAGAAGAAAGAGAAAAACGGAATAACGTGCGACCTTCTTCTCAAGTGGATGGACGAAGGCCCTGGGCAGACGCGTCAACCAAAGCCACGCAGGCGGCATCTGAAGAACAGAAAAATGAAGTTCATGTACGCCGACGAGAAGAAAAAGCAGTCGATGCGAAGATGGAAAAGAGAGAAAGAGGAGATTGCAGCAACCGCATAAGTTGGATACTATTGAAACTGTTAAGGCAGCACCTGCATATTATATGATGATGCGCTTCTTCCCTCGCAACTGCTATAAAAGCAGATTATCATTATTTATAAAATTCTACTGAATGTTGTTACAATATGTGTCCATGTTACCGTCTACACATATCTATTGGCTACTGGACACAGTTAATAAAAATGCATATAAAAATGCCTAACGAAACAGACTATTTATTAGCTTTAAGCATAACTGTACTTATAATCATAATTTAATTGGTACTATAACTACATATCGTTATTCATACCTGAATAGTGGTCTTAAACTGCCTGTGCCACACTTTGTTTCCATACAGCTATGTAAACTAATATATCTATTTACTTTCATATGTTTTCTACGTCAAATTAATTTAGTTATTAGAACCGTCTCTTATAAACATGCTCCCTATTCGTTTCCTTTCTTTTATTTGAATTCGCTCAAAACCTGTAATTTATGTTTATACCTATGTTCATTTTTCCATTTATAGGGAACCCATCTTTTACACATCATATTTTCAAGTCAAAATCACATAATTACACTTTGAATATTGCAAGAACAAAAAATGTGCGACATTCTTACAACAATGAACGAACGCGAAAACTTGTCCACCGTTTTTCTTCCTAGAGGGAATAATGTGCTTCTCAAACTAATTTCTTATACAAGAATATAGATTCAGCACTGAAAGAAAGGATAACATTACAAGCGTGGTATGTCCACGAACAAGGAGGTAAAATGCAATTCATACTTGCCAACAGACATCCCTTCGTACGGAATTTATATCAGTTGATAGATGAATGAACCATACTCCAACACATTATCATAAACATAAGTAAATATTATAGGAAAATGATCTAAGGGGTTGCGCGATGGACGGTGAGTATATTACTAAAAGGTTTCCTTTTCCAGAAGCCGGTAGTATAAGTTAGCAAACTTTTGAAATTGTTTCTAAGTTAATCCACCCCTTCACTTAATCACGCCATCTTATCTCTTAAAAATCGTATCGTAAGACTTACAATCTCCTTATCAACAAGGCTGACAAAGGTTCTTGTGTCGTCCTTTTGGACAAATCTGATTATGTAAATCAGGTGGAATCTTTCTTGACGAAAAATGGTTTTAATATGACAAAATCCAGCCCTGCCAATACATGAGAGCTTTTCGCTCTTTCATATCATATCATAAAAATAAAAGATGTCCCAAGAGCGGAAAACTTAAATTTTTAATAAAAAAAAAAATTGTTGGAAAACTCACCGTTCACGTGTTGTTGTTCAATGGACCAATTGACGAACTCTCTTCGCTGTGTATGGTATGTAGGCTTGAGTTGTTGAGTCAGTTGGATTTTGTAGGCATGTAGACGCAAATATTTCATGAGAATACTTTACATAGTGCATCTTGAAATGTCCAATTCTTGAGCACGATGCCAAATGTGTGATTCCAGACTCTCGGTGATGTTTTCTGTTGAACGACCTGGACGAACACGTGTCGATGGTCTGACATCGGACCGTTGATGCACTTGAAACATTTTGATTACTAAAATCGTGGCAGTCTAACTTTCACCATTTTTGAAATAATGTTTAACAATAAGAATGCGTTGTTGTGTCGAATAGCGATCCATTTTTAATAATAACGGACTGTCTACTATCGAACTATCATAATGGTTTGACTGTCAAAGCACAACAGCAAAATTGGCGCAAAATTTAAATTTTCCGCTCTTCATAAGGTCACCACTTTGAACCCGTCTTTCCCAAAGTCCATAAAAATGGTTGCCCTATTAGACCTGTAGTTTTGTACTCCAATTTCTATGCCCATAGACTGGCAAGTTTCTTGTGTGGGAGCCTTAAGAGCAACTTTAATTTCTGTCAAAAATAATACCGAATTTTCGTATAAACTGCCTGGTTCATCTTTTAAGGTTGATGAATATCTTTGAACAGCCTCTTTTGATGTAAGCACCCCAGTACCTGTTTCTGGATGCTTATAACATTAGTAAACTTCGTTCCGAATCCAAGGCTTCAGCTGTGAAGGTTTCCTGCATAATGGATTGCTTAAAACTTGCGTTACAGCAGATACAATAGCGATCAAATTATGAACGGGATTGTCACCGAGGATGAAACGTGGGTTTATCAGTCGAAGCAGGAGTACATGCAGTTACATAAAAAAAAACACATCACCCCCTAAGAAGTTCAAGGTGTCACATCGGTTATAAAAATCATGGTTACTGCTTATTTATTACAAAAGATAGGCTGTAAATAACTGGACAGTACTAATCTGGCTTGCTGCAACAGTTAAATGAAGCTGTATAGGAGAAAATTGACAGAGGGTGCTGATTTTCCACGACAATGCGCCCGTGCACAACAGCAATGTTGCATTTGTTACTCTTCACAACTGTGGCTTCGAAACTACCCTCCCTTTAGCCAAGACCCAGACCTGGCTTCGTCAGACTATTATTCACTCACAAATATAAGAAAAAACTACGAAGCGAGACATTTACTACGAAAAAGTTAATATTGCAATTTCGGTCTATTTTATTCTAAATTTTCGTAAAGTCGAAATCGTCTTAAAACGCAACAAATTACGGGTGATTCGAAAATCAAATAAGCGTGAAAATGACTCTTGAATGAATTTAAAAAATCTATTGCCATGGCAACCGAAACTAAAACGTGTAATCGATGAACAAACCTCATTATTTTATGAATTTAAATATGTTTTTCATTTGCTTATCTGGTGAGATTTTAAAAAGGTATGATTATATCAAAATCTAACTTTCTTTTGAATAACGTTCAATAGTATAGTAAAAGAATTACTTAATAATTAAAATAAGTGTAGTAAGACTAGTATTTTATAATGTGAATGTTAAGTAATAGTTTAAATTATTTCTTATTTATGCCATGTTAGGTGTAAGTAATTACTAAATATCCCATTTATAGAGGGGGGAGGGGTTATTCAAAAATCTACGCAGGAGGGACTCTGATTCTATGGTATGCCACTGGCTGCTAAAAATAAAAAATAAACAAATCGTGACAAATGGCATCGAATCAATCGGAATTAAAGCGTTATTAAAAAATAAACTATAGTTCTACGAATATCAACAATCTCTGATATAGAAAATGTACAAACATTCTTCGATCTCAATCAGTATTAAGTATTTGTGGCAGAATATTATAGAATTAGAGGAGAGACCGTAATTTACAACTTTCTCTGTAACCTTGAAAAGAGAGAAGAAAATACGGATGGGCAGGGCATCTTTAGTGTTCCACACACATGTTCTTTTCGAGTTTAGGAAAATGAGTAAAAAATGGCCGCTTCGTTTCAAAGAATTGAAAAATTACCATTTAACAAACAAAAATTGGTGATATGACCTGAATAACCAACAGATGTAGATTTCGCATACAAAGTGAACCATTTAAAACGTTATAAAATATTTACCCACCAGAGCACGAATGAATAATTCTACTTTCTTCGTATTGAGTGTACGTACATCTAGAAGAAATCTTGTTGCTAACCAGGGCAATCGGTGTGCCTAACCAAATATTGTTTATGTTTAATTTGGAATGGGCGACAGAACAATAATTTTTCATTTCACTTAAGATCTTAGGTTGTAAATTGTAAGATTTGGTATGAAGTTCATTAGACATTAAGGTACTTCCACCAATACCTAGTCTCTAAAATAAGTAGTTTGTTGAAACTGGAAGAAAAAATAAAAAAAGAAATAATGGTAGAAGGTGGACTAAAAGTGTTTTGTATATATTGATTGTAGGGACAGACATGGGCTTTCTTCGTCCTCCATTTGTGTTGGAGGCCACAGTGTGGCTGGTTCTGTGTCGTGTGATGGCTGGTTATGTATCGAGACCTAGCAGTCCACAAAGAAGGCAACAGAAGAAACCGGTCTCTCTTGGCTGCCTCTGACTTTTTAATACGCGCCAGTGTATATTTCTTTTTATTTTCATTCTTATGTGCTGTGCCTGTCTCTGCATGTGTGTGTGTGTGTGTCTGAGTAACTAACTATACTGCCGCCTCTGTTTGTGTGAGTGTTAAGCGGTTGTGCCCCCACCTAGACAGGTAGATCTGCCGGCCGGATACCTGTCCAGTACTCAGGCAATGGTCGTACCAATAGTTTCCCATAGACCCGACCCACTCACCACGGCCACCAACTCTTCACCCTGAATTCAATTGTTACAAGTTGACGACGTCTACTTGGGTTTGAGCATTTTATTTCAATATGTCCAGCCTACATACAATCGAAGCATTTACGTCAAAATAATTATGAACAGTGGGCTTGGGTTCCTTGAAGAAGCAAACACTCATCATTAAAAGGCACCCACAGAACTACGCGGTTCTTTTAAAACTAAGTGAGAGTGACTACCATCAAGTACCTGAGGGGCCACCTGTTGCTCCCATATGATGCTACCTGTCCAAGTCCATAGTTGGGTAAGACGATTTTTTATTTATTTATCTTAACAAGCTGACTTCAAGCGGCAAATCTTTTTTTTTTGTACAAATTATATGAGTAACTTTTGAGTATAGAGAATTATCTAAATATTCTTACGTTTGTACATTAATATAAACTTTATTTTCTCTTGATGGTAGGTAAACATTGCATCACTTTTCATTGAACGCGAAACATTTTTTTTTTTCATTTAGTTAAAGTAAAAAGTAAATTTCAAGGTCACTTCTTATTTAAATACAAATACTCGATAAAAATGTACCTAGATTTTATATCTTATGGATAAAAAATAGAAGGAGTTAAAAAAAGAAAAACGGTTAGATAAATGTTTGTGAAATAATGGTTTTTAAAGAACAATAGAAACTTTAATTTACCATCTGCCCGTAAAAAACACACCTGACACGTCCCTATGGTAGGGTGGAGTTAGATTCCCAACTAGCAGCATTCTTATGGAAAGCGTCGTCGCCATTGTTATAAATGCATTTTGGTTTTATACTTTGTTACACATTCGTTTTCATAAGTTTACGCAAATATGAAGTAAACTAAATAGTTAAATGTGGAGGTACTAATTGCAATAATTAATTTGTCCCCTTTCTCGTTATAACAAGACGAGCAACCTTAATGTGGAATTTAAAACAAAAATCAACGAAAGTTTGTTAGAACTTCGGGTAAAAAAATATATTTGTAATAATTAGCTATTATTTGATTCGTGTCTGCAATGAAATATTTATTTTAACAAAGACTTCGTTGTTGTTGACTTGGCCGCAGCCACATAACGCCATCGAAGTCTCGTCGTACAGGTGTATATTTCACCATCATTGTTTTAAAATATAAAATAAACCTTGTATGTATTTACAAGTAATATTTTTCTAATTGGATATATCTAAATACAAACCGCATGTTTCATTCATGGATACACATATGATCCGGAATCCACAGGCATAGGAATTTACGTGTTTGTACTTCCAACAAAAGGCTTGGGTATGTAGGTGTACGTACGGTTATTCTAGAGTAAAAGGGGGGAAACAAACAAAAGCGAAATTTAGCACGGGCAATTGAAACAACAGACGGCCGAAAACAAACGCGAAAAATGAAACACACCACAGTCAGACCACCATTTGTTTTATATGCACAGACATGTCAAGGTCGTTGACATTGCACACAAGGTCGCAACTTGATTTTTACCAATTACTCCCAAGGATGAGAACCAACCTACCTACTATTTGATATAAACATTGATTTGGGAAAATATCCTCATATTTCGTCTAACCAAAATACAGTGAGAGCCAAAATAATTTTAAATACACAATTTCACACATTAATTACTTTAAATACTTCATTCTTCGGGTACTTACGAATTATTTCCCCATTCCCTTGCGCAGTACGAAATAACTTTGAGTTTGAATGATTCAATTTAACACAATTTCCAACACAAAATATGTTCTGCTCTATCTTCGAATTCATCAATTTGCACACTGTCAAAATGTCAAAAGCGATTAATAGAATGCAATTTTTGTTATTTCTATTAAAAATTATCAAATCATTTAGGCTCAACATGTTAAAGCATCATCGTTCTAAATTTATTTTTTCATTGATTTTATTTATTCTTACCCAATTTTTTTAATTTTAATCGCGTGGCTGATCTTAATAAAAATTCTCTCAACTGGAGCGATGAAAAATGTTGCTAGACTTTTCAAACTTAAAAGTATTAACTAAAAAAAAGTACGGGGTTCCCTTTAGTTGAATATGAAATATTTTGGTGTCATAACTATCCAATCACATATATACGATTGCTACACGGGTGTTTTAAGCAAAAGTACATGAAAGGTAGTGGGATGAGGTAGTTTTCGTAAGTAACTCTCACTTACACTGTGAGAGAACAATAAAAATATAAGAAAATGACCAGAAATCACAATCCCTTATATTGTAAATGGGTGAATAAATGGATTCAGTAGAACTTTCTACTAAAATCAATTTACCTTTTTCTGCCACACAAAGGATGCCACTCGAATGTTTTTTTTTTTTTGATATCTCGTACATAATTCCATTCCTCCATTCGAATTGCGTATTGAGAGATTTGTTAGACTACATACGTATGTCAAGAGACTAAAATTTGTACGGCCGAGACGTTATATTTTTAAGAGTAAACTTTCGGTGTTGCTTTTATTTATGCTTCTATTTGTGAACCTTTAAATAAGGCAAAATCTATACATTTCAAAAAAAAAAAAAATATATGGAACTAATTTAAAATTTGCCAGATATTGTATAAAACAAGGATGTGAACGTCGTCTTTGTATGTGTGTGTCTGGAAATGAATAGTTAATAAATCCATTAAAGACCAACGGACTGCAAAACCTGTGGCCTTGAAATAATCCACTGAACACAAACACTACTCGCACTTATACATCGAACGCATCTGTACGTTCATGGAGGTTCGCATGTGTAGATATGGGTACAATTATTATTGCCGGTGGTTCTAATTTTCATGCTTTCATGAAATTATATTTTTACTTATTTTGCATCTGCGTATCCATTAATGTAAATGTAAATGATTTGTTATAAAAAAAAACATTTACTTCCCTTTCGTATTAGAGCCATTGAAATTAATTTGAAAATCATTTGACTTTGACTATAATTGAATCATCGCAATCCCTTTTTAAAGAAAATATAAATCACGCATCTAACTCTTCTGTGTACATAGAAATGCAGTGCCGGATCTACACAGAGGCAAACCTACCTTCAGCTTAATAGTAGCACCGTAACTCGGCTTGGCTTGTTGGAGTCGAGGACTCGCCAGGGAGTGGACAGGTTAATGTGCCTGGCGCACCTGACCTTGAAAAGGCCAACCCGTTCGTTCATTCGTCCAACAAGTGACTACCAGCATTATTATGCTAATTAAAAATAATAATATATTAATCAAACAATAAAGTTAGGCAATGTTTGTAAATATCACTAAACACACCTGCTTACCTCGCCTCCCTCGCAACGCCGCGTAATATCCTCCTCTTTGCGTTTTATGCATGCTTGAGTATTGTGGCGGGAAGTCAGACACTCCATAACACGGGTATTTGTGGGATTGGTTTGTTTTACTTCGTCCGTGGCGTCTATGCCATTATACATATATTGTAATCACCGAATACATCAATAAAATAATACCAATTATTGGCTGGAATTCAGTTTAGGCCATTATCCATCTGCAGTTCCTATCTAACTGTGATAAGTGCTTCTAAACGATCTCATAAACTGTTTTCCACGGCCACAGTAAATATCTTCAGCTTTTCCGGGAGATAATCGTGTGTTGGTTTTTGTTTTTGCCGACGTTTCGTCCGCCGTTGCAGGGGACATTATCAAGACATGTAGCTCTTAAAA
>JAWQRN010000383.1:0-30415 GCA_033557685.1 Sperchopsis tessellata
ATGTTGCAAGATTTTCTACTTTTACATTGCCTTGATTTTCTTGCTTATTGTTCCTTCAGTGTTTGTTGGGTTCTTTTTTTTTAGCAGGGTTTTATATTGTACTTCTCTTGATACAATATTAAATTCCTTTTTAAGGTTTTATAGAGACATACAACATAGTTCCGTTTATTTACACCATCGTGTACGTCACTAAGTAGATCATTTACAGTTTAGGTAATATTGGATTGTTCCTGGACAGTCTATTGTTTCATATTAATGAATTCAGTTTTATTTATCTAAAAATAATTCACGCTTATTTAAATTTAGGTAAATGGAAGTTGCGTACATGAAGGGTCTAGGTCTAGTGAAATAATATTATAGCAAATAAACGTAAAATACAATTTAGATTAAAAATATGCAAAATATGGTATAATTTTAATAAAGTAGGGATATTTTTATATACATTATTTCAAGAAGAATATACAGTGAACCCTTGATCTAACGGACCCAAATTTAATGGGATTTGGATTTAACGGACAAAATTTTCAGATCTTAAAAATAATTTTTTTTTAACTCACAGTTATTTTCAAAAAATTATAACAAATATGCCAAAAGTTGGAAAAAACACTAGTAATTTCACTGACGAGTCACTATTTTTTACCAGATGTACGGAAGGTTAGGGTTTTTATGACAACAAGGGAACAATATGCGCTCGTCAATTTTTTGTATCGATGTAGGCGTGAATGTAAGAAATACCATACAAAACAATACTACCAGATGAGCGCCCTTTAGCTAGAAATGTGTAGAAATGCAGCGGTTGTAAAAACAGATGTAAATAAAAGGTTTTTATTTGTTTGGGATCATTATGCTTTTATGTATTACCTCGGCCACGTGCCTTACGAAAAAAATGTGTTATTTTCTAAAATTTGTTCGTACGTACATACTATAGAATTTTATACAGATGTTGGGAATTCCCTTTTTGTTAGAGGGTTAAATACCTATTTTTTTTTTGTTTTTTATCAGTTGTGCAGTGACATCAAAGTCGAGCACATAATAAAATCTGGTTAACATTTTACTTACATTTTAAATCAAAATAAAATCATGAATAAAGAAAGGAAATGCAAAATATTGACTCCTCAAAAAAAATTAGAACTTATAGAAAAATTGGAATCGGGTGTATCAGTGATGAGAATTTGTGAAGAATATGGTGTCAAAAACCAACCGTATTAGATATTGGCAAAGCGAAAGAAAAGTTGAAAAAATTTGTTTTGTCGCGTGATGTGGATGCTGATAATTGGGCGAGAAAGAACACAAAAATGGCAAAGGAATGCTCGTTAGTAGAGGCTGTGCTAAAATGGTATGTGCAACAACGTTCTTACAGTGTTAACGTGCGAAGTGTGGAACTGTAATCTGCAGCAAAGAGGAACTGTAATCTGCAGCAAAGACTCTAGCGACCCATCTGAATATTGGCCTTAAAATTTCTGATGGGTGGAATAAACTGTTAAACAATATGGATGTTGAATTACAGTTTCAGAGCCAGCAATTAAAAAAATTAAACTGAGCCAAGTAAGGAGATTTAATCTCGTTTATCGACTCATCGACAGACCCAGACATGCAGCCATATTACTTTCATTTTCACAAATTTAGGGAAATTATTGTTAACAGACAACAATCTTCGAAAATTCTTCAAACCAATTAAATAAAAATCTCCTCAACCTAGCACGTCGTCTGCAAATCTCCTGTTATCATATTCTGGATAAATTTTTTATTGAATTATTCATGTTATGTATTGTAAATATTGTACAGGTAAATTCTTATGTTATAATTTGTTCATAAATAAATATTACTTTGTTATTGTTCTAACTCATTGTATAGCAAAAATATCCCGAAATTCGCTTATACCTATTCCTTAAATGTTTTATGTGCATAGAAAATTACTTATTTGTGCAAATAAATTTAGTTGAAGCAAAATTATTATGTTTGAAAACTAAAATAAACATTTCTGTATACATATGTACTAAACGAACATGATTCCTATCAATATAAATACAAACGTCATAAATTTATTTGACATACGGAACATGTCTAGTTCCACTTAAAGAGGGTCATTTTGTACACTTCCAGATGTATGCCAACAGTCTATTATGGTGTGTTTTAAACGAAAATAATTTGAATTCATTTTAAATAAACTCCGGACTCGGTTCGCATTAATTACGATAAGCGGGTAAATATATGATTTATACTTTAATTTACTTTTAATTTAATATAGACACCATTTTTGGATATTCGGATTTAATGGATATAAAAAATTTGATATTGTAAAATATCCGATTATTTGATGAATCGACTTCTTCGGGTCATTTTGAATCAATTTTCAAACATGTTAAAGTTTAGACCAATATTATACAGTCAACTTTATTGCTTTTTGACCATCTTTTGTAAAGATCTTTATATTGGTTCGGTGTTTAAGTTTATACTTTTAATATAATTTTTCAGGATCTCCAGATTCGACATACCAGGAATTAGTTGATAATATTGATATGAAAAAGGTTAAAAAAGCTGGAGCCTTTTTGGATGGTTGTAGTGTGAGTATTTTTCTAAAGAAAATAAATGTATTGTTTTATACATACAAAATGTCATAGACGATTTGGCTCTTCTGCTCAAACAGATTGGATTGGAAGCATATTTCTTTTTTGCTTTTACTTTCTCATAAATTTTCTCCTTAAATTTGAAACATCCTTTCCTGATATATGGTATATTTATATATATATTTTTATGTAATTTTTAGATTTATTTAGCTGGCTTTGGTATGGAACACCGAGAAAAGTTATGCAAAATCTTAAATTTTAGTGGGGCTACGCGATATGATGCAGTTAATGAACGTATGACGCACATTATTGTAGGCGATGCTTCCTGTCATGAACTAAAAATTATGAGGTCAAAAGGATTGAACGTTTGTCCCATGGTTAACATTCATTGGTTATTAGCAAGTATAGATGTCCAACAACCAGCATCCGAAGAGAATTACCTAATTAGTTCCGCGTCCACTTCAGTTGCACCACATGATTATAGTTCTCCCCTTAGTAAAAAGGTAAGAAGGTTTGATTTGACTATTTTCGACTAACTTTAATTGTTTTCTTCATCCTTGGTTAAGAAGAAAGCTTACTATCTCATTAGGGACTTAAGAATAACCAAAAGTTAGAGAGAGAAGATGAGTTATCTATGCTTTATTTAAAGTGTATGGTACTCATTACTTTTAAGCCACTAGCATGATATTGACCAGATAATGACGACTGGTTTATTCCAGTTTTCTAAAGCTTTACACAAGGGTTACCTTTTAAGTGCTAACAAACGACCACTAGGTGGCGCTATTGAGATGTGTCAATATATGAATGACTTGCTTGAAGTGGGTGGCATCCCGACTGTTCTTTATGCAGATGACACCTTTGTCTTGTGTAGTGCGGGTACTGTGGAGCTTCTGGAAGCTAAAATGGTGCATGCATTGGAAACAATGAAAGAATAGTTTAGTGCAAACTACCTGAAATTGAACTTGAGTAAAACGGAACTCCTAAGTTATACGACCCGCCGGCAACAATCCTCAATCTCGGTTGAGCGCGAGGGGGTGCAGCTGTCTGGGGGATCTGTGAGATTCTTGGGTGTTTTTCTAGACAGTAACTTGAACTGGAAGGTCCTCATTAGCTATCTGTCCTCAAGGATTGCAAGATTGTCATTTCTGCTGTATTGTATCCGATCTTCCGCAGGACTTGGTGCTGCCTTAATTGGCTACTATGGATATGTGTTCTCTATAATGAAGTATGGAATCATATTTTGAGGGGATTCTGTTGATTTCCAGCGCGCTTTCATAATGCAGAAGAGTTGTATACGAGCTCTTTTTGGCCTGCGACGCACTGTGACATGCAGGAGCCGCTTCAGAGACAATGGCATTCTCATTCTTTCATCTATATACATCTGGGAGTGTGTACTCTTTCTGAGGAAGTACTACACTTTTTTTGTAGGTTATGAGAGAGGTCATCAGCATCATACTCGACAAAGGGTGCTTTTGTGTCCACCACAAGAGAAATGTAATCAACTCACTGATCAGAGTGTATAACAACTTGCCTGGCAACACGAAGGACTTGCCTGATCGGCAACTGAGAAGATCATTAAAAGTTTTTTTAATAGAACTTGCATTCTATTCGTTAAGTGAATTTTATGATTCTATTGTTTGTTAATCATATTTTATTTTGACATGTTTTACACATTTTGTTGTTTTTTGGAATTAATAAAGAATTTATCATTATTAAATACTTTTTTCGATGGTATAACTCTTCCTAATCTGCTACACCACTTTGAAGCTGTTATTCTAATCCTTGCTTTAGCTTTTAATTTTAGCAGCAGAAAATACAATCAATGTATTTTCGGATTTTACTTTGTTTTTTTTATTTGTATTTAAAATATTGTTTTGATCCTATTCGTAATGTAGTGTTGAGCATTATATGAAAATAAATTATGTTTTAGGGTTTGAGCTTGTTGCGAAGTAATGTGACTTTAGTGGAGTCCAAAACCCCAACGCCTACCAAAGAAATTTATAAATCTGAAGGAGAGGATATCATGCAACAATATTTAAAAGCGAGCACATCAAGTAAGTTCAATAATTTTTTTAAACATGCTTTCACTATAGATGGAGTTCCTTTAAGGTTTTATTTTATTAGCTGTTACTTAGGCACTTTAAAATAACTATTATGTTTTTAGGTCAAGAAGACACATTAGCACAATTATTAAGAAGTGAAAATTTTCAATCTAAAAGTTCAATACAATCTAATGAGACTGAGAAACAATTTACAATACCACTTCCACAAAACTCTATTAGGAGATTGTCTGATGAAAAAACTTTTCGGCCACAAGAACCGTCTACTCAAATTACACAAGACTTTACAAGTTCTATGGAAGAAAGTTATCTACCATTATACCAAGGTCAGAAGTTTATGCTGATAAATTTCATTGATGAAGAAGTCATAAAGTTAAAAGGATATATAGAACTACTAGCAGGGGAGGTAGTTTCAAAATCATACAAGGGAATTCCTGATTTTGCTGTCGTTCCTTTGTTTAGCGAAGAATTGAGGCAAACATGCTCAGAGGTTAGTAAACATTCTATTTGCACTGTACAAATGTACAATGTACTATTTTCTAATGGGTGATAATCAAATTGAAATAAAGACCAAATATTGATCCTTGTGGATTGATGGATTTTATAAAATTCAAAGGCTCTAGTATCTAGTATGACGTATGGGTTAACATTCTTAGTCCAGACAGATTACAAAATTTGATATATATATATATATGTATATTTTTACTTTTCCTTACTAAGCTCGTGCAATTTGTCTTTTTGTGCTCGAATTTATTTTTTACTATATTACTTACGGCACCTTTTGTTGTCGGTAATGCTAGGTGCATTTTTTTTGCAGATGTGCAAAAGAAAGAAGTCTTTTGAATAAATTTTGGAAAATAAAAGTTTGTTGTTGTGATCCAATAGTAATGTCTGAATATCATCAGCTTCAACTTCATTGCAGTGTAGTTGGTGTGGCATTTCAACGAGTTCATTCTGGATGTAATTAGTGAGTTCCGATTCTTCTTCTAAATTGAGTCCTATCTTCCAAACAGCTTTAAGGCAGTGTTGTGGTACTTCCAGAATTCTTAAATTGAAATTTGTTGACCGTCAACAGCATCAATTAAATTAGAAAAAATGCCGCTATAACGTCTTAATCCATGGGTTGAATGATAGATGCTGTGTTCGGTGGAAGGAACACAACTTCAACTGGAATGCATATCTTCAGTGCGTTAAGATTTACTGAATGACCGGGAGCATTACCTAGTAGCGATAACGCCTTTGGTTCTAATTTATTTTGTTGAAAATAACACTGCACTTCAGTACAAAGATGATTAATGAACCAGTCATTAAATAGATCCTTTGTTACCTAGATCTTTCTATTAGATTGCCATGTTACTGGTAAATTATACTTGGAAAAAACTTTCATGGCTCGTGGATTCATTCATGGTAAACCGACATTGATTTAAGTTTAAAATCTCCTGATGAATTACTGCCCAATAACAGAGTCAAGCGATCCTTCCCGGCTTTGAACTCTGGCGCCATTCTCTTGTGAAATGAATGTTTTAGATGGCAAACATTTCCAAAATTGACCCGTTTCATCAACGTGGAATATCAAATTTAGAGGATATCCACTCTGTTCAATTACAATTCTTAGTTCAGGAAAGTTTCTTGCTACTTCTACGTCACCACTAGCCACCTCTCCTGTTATACGAATGTTGTAAATCCAGCATCCACGAGAAGCTACAAAATTTTCTTCAGTGTATCCTTCTCGGTCTTTTAAAAAGGTAACTAGACTTTCTGCTTTATTTTGAATTAATATTTGACTGACTGGCATGTGGCTTTGGCCCATATCATCAATCTAAACACTTAACATCTTCTCGACTTTTTATATAATGCTATTTTATTTTTATTTTCTTTGGTTGGCTTCGAACTGTTGTAATAGTTCAGTAGGATAATCCTATTTGGTGTTTATTATGTTTAATTTTGTTTTAAACTTATCGATTTCTGTTTGTTTGGTATTTTATGTTACAGCAGTTTCTTTCAAACTGTTTACTTCAAGTAAGAGTCAGTGCATGTAACGAATATCGTGATGGTTGTAGTAAAAATACATATATCTAGAACAAAGGTATAACCGAAGAGTCTGGGGAATTCCAGATGAGCGCGCCATCATCCAACAATAATGATATAGCGAGGTATCGTTTACAGAGGTAACGTAAAGCGAGGTATTACTGTAGATGAATCTGGAAAAAAATTAATATGAGAAACCTATGTTTTCTATCCAGATTCAACTTTCCTTTATGTGCAATATCTAAATTTTGTTTATTTCCACTGTAATAATAAAAATAAGTAATGTAATTCTTTAATATATCTATTTATTCCACCATCTCCCACTGCCATCCCTACCCTTTTCTTATCCTCTGCACTGATGAATAGAATTTATTCGATTTTTCTTATTTTTGGCCACGTCCAACCCCCTTCCCCTAGGAGGTCTTTGTGGCTCTTCTCTGCCCTCCTACACTTGATAATAAACATCCAAAATTTAATTTTAGTTCTATCACCAAATGGGTTATTTATTTTACCAATGAGTGTTCATTTTATTAATAATAAAGTCATTTTGATATTTAAGCACGGGTAATCTCCCTACTTTCTTCGCGAAAATTCAAATTCAAAATATCTTACACAGTAAAGGTCTGCAATAACAGTTTGTCCAGATTTCAGCACTTCAAAATGAAAGTGAATACTTCACCAAACACACAAAAGCGCCTTTTTGGGATGTAAACCTGGCTTAGCAGTACTTCATGGCGATACATTCGGAGAAAGCCACTACCTTTTGCGTTTTGGATTATCATCGAAGACCCATTTTTCATCTCCAGTGATCAAGTGTTCCAAAAATGCTTCTGTATTGTGCCGTTGAAGCAATAAGTTGCATGTGGTGGATCGGTTAGCTTTGTTTTCTTCAGATAGATTATGTGGGACCCAATCACCTGCTCTGCATACTGTACCAATCTGCTGCATATGTTCTTGGATGGTAGAAAACCACCTTTGGCATGTACGAACTGTTGCTTTACTACCCTTGTGAAACTCAAAAAACATACAATGCCGGATATGTACCGCTTCTGGTATTTGTCTGGCCATTTCACCCAAAACTGCAAAAAGAAAATTTAAGATTTCATTATTTACTAGTAAACAAGTCATTTTAACCTTAAAATGTCTTTGGCATTACTTTCCGGTCCCCCAAATATTTGTACTTAGTTACCTTTTCAATACGGGTATTGTTAATGATTAGGTTGGTATTAGATTTTGCTGCTTGAAATGATCATGTATTTTTTTTTCTTTAGATTCATTTTCAATCCGTATTGTAAATTAATGGAATTTATTCGTTCCACCATTCTTAGTAAGTCTTCTATATTATCTGCTACTATCACTGTGTCATACGCATATCTAATTATGTTGATCGGTCGTCCATTAACAACTAGTCCTGCTTGTTCTTCTTCAGGTATTGCCTCTTGGAATATTGCATCGGAGTATAGATTAAACAGCATCAGTGATAGTATCCACCCCTGCTGACTGACACCTCTTTGGATATTGATATCTTCAGTTTATTCACCATCTACTTTTATCGCTCCTGTTTGGTTCCAGTAAAGTTTTCAATGGTACGTGTGACATATTTGAATTTGTATATATACTTTTATTTCCTTAGGTTTAATTATGTTATAAGTTGGTAGCAATGTTAGCTACAAAATAATGGCAACGAATGTTTTACCAAAACATTCTGCTGACGACTACCCTAGTGTAAACACTTTCATTTTGTAAATATTAGTTTGTAAATAAATATGTAAAATAATTACTGCGTAAATTATTACAGTAAGTATATCTCCTTTATCAATATTTTTCATTTTCAGAAGTGCCTGGTGTTAATAATACCTTGCTTCCTTTTAATAACACACATTTCACATTTTCCCACTTATTGTTGATGTTGCCTATTTGTAGTATTTTTACCACTGTTTTGTGGATACCCTCTTTGGCTTGCTCTTTTATTTCGGGTCCTTAAGTTTCTCTATTGCAATTCTTGGAGGTTTTTTGAGCCTTAATTTGACATTGGTTAGAACCGGATTATAGTCTGACATAGCGTCAGCTCCTGGGTAAGTTTTGACCAATGTGATTCCGTTTCTATAGTGTTTTCTAATAAGTATGTAGTCAATTTGATTTCTGACTATTTTGTTTGTAGTATGAACTGGAGATGTCCGCGTATATAGTCTGGCACGGTGGCAATTTATAGTGTTTGCTTGTTACCATTAGGTCTTCATTTTCGCAGAATTTCAGTTTTACTACTTTAAATTATACCAATTTAAAACAGATAATCTTTTTTTATTTTCATTTTTAGGTTGTTAATGATCTCTGGATATCAGAATGTTGGGCGAACAATGAAATTGTGGACATAATGTATTACCATAGACCATTGACTGTACCAGATATAAAACCATTAAAAGGCTGTGTAATAGCATTGAGCGCTTACACAAATTTTGAAAGGACGTATTTAAGACATTTGGTGGAAATATTGGGTGCCATATCTCAAGAACAATTTGCAAGGGTTGCTTCGGTAGAAAAGAAAATTTTACCATCTACACATCTTATTAGTGCTGAAGCTTGTGGTAAAAAATATGATGCTGCCATCAAGTGGAAAAGACCAGTAGTTGACAAGGATTGGTTGCTTGAATGTGCAAGGACAGGGAAATTTCTGTCGGAAAAGAAATTTTTATTAGGAGCTTCTGTTGGTAAGTGAGAAGAGTTTTAACTATAAATATTTTAATCATAATTTCATCATAACGACTAACTCCAGTGTGTATGTGTAGATAGCACTTTTTCGACTTATGTTGTAAAGGTATCTGAGAATTAATCCCATTGGCAAAAGGGCTTAGGTCAAAAGATCTTCATTGACTGGAACCTATTTATATAACTCAGGACTATGAATTAAACGAGGATGACTTCAATAGAAGACATCTATTTTTCGATATTGTGCCCTAGAAAATTTGCATTTGATGAGAGAATACCATATTTAATTCAAAAGCTGAATTTATGGCCAGGTATCAGAAATATTGGCCTGTTTTGCTTTAATGTAAATTTAACAGATGATATTTATTAAAAATTTAGCATTCAATGGTACCTTTAACAATTTGTGGTTATTGTATTGGATTATACAGTCAAAATAGTGAATTTTATTAAAATCAGGCCACAAAATATTAATATATTTTCAAAATTGTGTGATGGTTACGAAAAGAAAGTGTTATCGCGTGTTTAGTGCAAGAATAACGTCTTCCATTTGTTACCCTAAAACAGAATCAGTTTTCAGGTTATTATATCCATTGGTGTACAAAATGAACTACGTGACAGATATTTTTAAAAATCTCAATCATTTAAACTTGAACATGCAAGTTGAACAAAATAATAGTTTAATTTCAACATACAGATAACCCTCGCAAAGCATAAAGGATGCGATTTTCGGATGCTGTCGTGCCAAGCTAAATGTCACGATAAACTAGGGATTTCTTAATATGGCGCCTACACCCAGAATTAATAACTGTAACTATTCTTTTTATAGAAAACTATTCAAATAACCACTATTTATTGAAATAGTTTTTTAATATTAATAATAAATACATAATTAACAAAACGATATCACTGTTTATGTGATCGTACTTAATGCTTTTTGTAACTTATTACAAATCGAAGAATGTATGACGTTAAACTTATCAATTTCATTGGACATACTATAATTGTGTTTTAAACTTACGTTTTATTTAAAAAGAATCATTTAAATTTTCTTTTTCGTAGTTAAATTTTAATCGTGATATAACGAATTCGCACTCACCGGGGAACGATAAAAAACTTGTTTCCGTTGTGTGCTTTTAAAGGCAAACAAATTATATGGAAAAAAAGAATTATTGAAAATAGTTACGAAGTGTTCCCATTAACACAATAACATGTTTTTATATTGATATTATTTCATTCTTCAGTGAAACGTGAATGTTGCTTGAAAAGATAATTTAAATATTATTCTCCATCACTGGATAATTGTTTTGATACAGTGAGAAATCCATTTTCTAGTAGTTTTGTGTATTTAGAAAGTTATCTTAGGAAAAGCATCAAGAATTATTAGAATTAAAGAATGATCGAATTCTGCAAATTAAACTTATTGCTAAGAATCTGACCCAATTTTGGATAAAGGAATTTCCTACTATGACAAAACAAGCAATTTATGTTTTGATGCCCTTTTCCAAGCTGTTCCTTTGCGAATTGGCATTTTCAACATTAAATAAAATAAATTCGAAAAATTGAGGAAGACTTATCTGTATTATATTAAGGGTAGCAAATTAAAAATTAAACTACAAATAAAAAAGTTGTGCTCATTAAAATTCAAATTTCTTAAAGATTTTTTTGTTGTATTCATAACTTTTTATTGTATACTTTAATTTTAATTATATTATTATTATTAAAAAATATATGTAATTTGTTATAGCCAATAAAGTATGGTGTGTTGTCAACAACAAGCACACAAATATTTCACTAAAATTCAGATTTTTTAAAGATAATTCCTGTTTTTATTATTTTTTATTATATGAATTTGTCATTTTTATCTTTAGGTTTTCTGGTGGAAATGTTGGCTTTTCTATTTGTGGAAGTTACGTTCACCGTTGCAGGATACATTATAAAGACATGTAGCTCTTAATAGTGCTAGGTGTAGACTGCCATATAGCTCTTAACCCTATTCAGCTCAATTTTATTTTTCAAAAATATAAGAGTACTTCTTTTATTATAAAAATATCTTACCTGATTTTTTTTACAGCTTCCTTATGAAAAATAAATATGATTCCATTTGACAACATTGGGCACATACCATGTATAAATATGGAAAGATGATAAAAAAAGAAAATGCATTTTTCTTAAATATTGTTAATTTTTATTATCAAAAAAATTAAATCACTTTTTATCATTTGCAATATGATGTTTCGCATAGTCAGCACATATACCCGGAGTTTATATATATTCCTGATATAGACGTCATAATCATGTATGATACCATGCTCCTGCGCGAGCTAATAATTTAATTTCCCATTTGTGGCGTTTATTTCTTACATATATTAAAGAATTTTTATCTTTGAATGGTATCATTGTTTCGTCAATTAAGTTAAATTCTTCAGGTTTAATCTTACCCATATTATGTTTAACTTGGTGCAACAGCTTTATTGTTACCGTTAATGTGTAAAAAAGTTCTTAGTTTATCAAATCGATTCAGTGGAATAACACTTGTTATTTTTTCGTACCTAGTTTCAGCCTTCCAATATATCCAATAATTTGGGACTTTAACTATTCAATTTCATTTGGACTTGGATCAATTGATTATCCTTATTTTTGTGCGAATGTAAATTTGTTTACACTGAAATGTTATGTATTATGTCATTGTCGATAAATATTTTAAAATATTAGTAAGGAGATTTATCAATGAAGCCGCATCAGTTTCGTTTCTATGCCATGAACATTTCTTTGATCGAATAGAAGGTGTAGATATGAATGCTGTTTACGGGTGGACACCGTGTAGAGGCTCTGACAAGTGCCGAAGTTTCGTCCACTTTTGTAAGGGACATTTTCAAGGCAAGTGATGTTATTTCAACGACTGAACTCACTGCACTGATCCAAACTTGCCTGGATCATGCTTATATAGGCAAGGACTGGAGTGGGGGATGTGCACTAGCGCATAACCGTAGTGTTTGGGCGGTTGTTGCTGAGTGCAGGAGGAGAGAAATGAGAGAAGGGATCCTCCAAGCAATTGGTAGTTGAAAACCATCGTCCCTATTGATATTGTTGGGGCGATTATCAGCCTCAATGGCTTCTCGGAATTTTCTGGGAAAATAAGAGCATGGACATAGATATACTTGACTTGTTTTCTATGTCACTCACTTTCTTCTTCCTGATTTGAAAGATTGCCTCGATTAAAAATGTAAGCAGATGTAGTTGGTCCATGTTTATCTCTGACATTTCACTATCAGCTGCTTCTAACATACGCTAAGCTTCATCAGCTGTAAGGGTGCTGAGATTTATCGTTTTCTTGTCAGACATCTGAAAAAAATAATATTGTCAAATGAAAAATATAAGAATATAAAGTATAAAATTTTAGTTAAAAATTTATAATCAATGCAATAATACAGTGAGTAATTTAAGCTGTAAAAACATGGAATTTACTGGAAATTTTGTAGAACATAAAAAGCATGTGTCCAAATATTCCAAATGGAATCACAACTTGAATAGCTGACAAAATATACATAAAAAAATATTTATCTTTCATTCTTGTAAACACAAATACTAAGCTTGTCTTCAAGTAAATAAATTTTCACTTTAGACAAATCACAATGAAATCACATATAAAATAAAATTTTTTCTTCAGTGTACATACAATGTAGGTTCTGTGACAGCCTGTATCAGAGCTGACACCGGTTTGAAAAGTTCTTAGAGACTGGCTAGTGATTTGCGTGAACCATGGGTTTGCATTGAGATCTTTTTAGAACAGCTTGCAGGTATTTAAGAAGATCGCTTCTAGTTAGCAGTTCATCTTAGTTGGGAGATATCGGCAAATTCAATAGTGGAGACACGTGCTTGCACAAAATCTATATTTAATTATCTTCAGGTTTTCCAGAAGAAGTCTATGTACTTAATTTAAATACCTCTATAGTTAATTGTTTAAATTATTGGTGGATTATGTATAATATTGTTGTGTAGTTTATAAAAATTTGTCTTAGACTTTACTTGTGAATTCAGGAAAAGTACTTCATCGGATTTATTGCTACATTGCCCCCACCCAGCTACTTCCTAATACCACCCGGTGTGCAAAACATTCTGCGGAGAACATTTACTTTATATATGGGAACAGACAGTATGATGGAATAACAAGTGGATTTGTTCTAGACAAGTTTCAGGGGACCTTAAAGTGGTGACTATAAGAGATTGTGGCGCACATTAAGTGCTATGAATGTTACTGGTTCAACAGCACCCAATATACCGAGTGATTTGTCAGACGCCAACATGATAAATAACTACTTTCTTAGCGCTATGAATATGCAGGGTCTTTTGATTTTAAAACAGTTGATGTACAGGGAATCGCTAAGATAATATCTGAAATAAGGACGAATACGGTTGGTTGCCCTTTTCTCTTGCCCTTTATACACATATTGTAAAATTTGGACTGCAGCATGGTGTTCTTGCGAAAGGTTGGAAGAATGTATTGATTACTTCGTTACCCAAAATTAATAAGCTTTCAACATATGGAGACTTGTTATCCATCAGCATTGTACCTATACTATCTAAAATGTTTGAGAGGTGCATGGAGTCTCAGCTTAGGGATTTTCTTCAAAGAAATAAAATATTACCAGATATGCAATCAGGATTCAGAGCATCCACGAGTGTTTGACTGCGCTTTTAAAGGTAACAGACGACATTATATCGGCAAGCGATAAAAGTAAAATTACTATATTAGTTCTACTTGATTATAACAAAGCTTTTGATACCATAAGCCATCGAATGCTACTATCGATCTTGTCTTATGTTGGTATTTTGGAGGGCACAGTTTTTTGTCGAATAGATGTCATCAGGTTAGGATTGATGATGACATTTCTTAGTCTTTATATATACCTAGTGGTGTGCCGTAAGGTGTCCATTTTAGGTCCTTTTCTTTTCACCTTGTATACATCTCAGATATCTAAATGCATAAAACATTCATTAATATATTTCATGTTCGGTAGATGATGTGAATTTGGCATGTGCTAATCTTATTGAAGATTTGCAGTCCATTTTTGACTTGTCTGAAAAATATTCACTTTCTCTGAATCCTGTCAAATCTAAAGTTATTGTATTTGGAAATAGGGCTGCGGATCTTACACTGTCCTTGATTGCTGTTAAGATTGATAATATATCCGTTCCCATTATTTCGGAAGTGAAGAATTTAGGTGTGTATATGGACATCAATCTTAGGTTTAAAAAACATGTAAGCACAGTTATCCGAAAATTGTATATGAACCTAAGAATTTTGTATGAGCATAGATTCTATCTATCCGTTGAGTTTATAAGGATGTTATGTGACAGTCTTGTTTTAAGTCACTTCAATTACTATGACGTGGTGTACGGCCCATGTTTGGACGGCATGGATACTGAAAGAATTCAGAGTATACAGAATAATTGTTTGAGATTTGTATATGGCATCAGAAAGTATAACAGAATATCCCATAAATTAATATCAGTGGGTTGGCTTAATATGTATAACAGAAGGAGGCTGCACGCAGTGTTTGTTTCATAAGATAATTTTGGAAAGAAGACCACCTTACCGTACGTAATTTAAATTTACGACATAAACATTCACTTGCCATCCTTGCTCATAGAACTTCATATTTTAAGAGATATTTTTCTTACAACGTTGTTATGGAGTATAATTCTTGTCCTGATTTCCTGAAATCTTTGTCTTTACCATGTTTTAAAAGAGTAATCAAATCTGTGCTTTTTAGGGAGCAATGTAGAGTGTGAATGTTTGTTAAGAGTTGCAGAACTGGGCATGTGCGGGGAACTCGGAGGAATATGTTTAACAATATGTGTGCTGTTTTGGGTTCAAAGGTGAATGTTTTCATTCTAGAATGTTTTTATATTTTCTGTATCATTTAGAAGCATTATGTGTATATCATATTTTCATTTAATTTTTATAAGTTTTTTTAATGATTTATTTTGGTTCAGTGGGAGAGCAGAAGGTGTTTTCACACCATTCTGAACTGTGCCATTTTGCCTTAAAATAAGAATTAATTTGTGTTAATGAGTGTATTTTGTTTTTGTATTTATGGCAATAAAGACATTTTATTATTATATTTCCTTAAAAAGTCGAACATTTTTAAGAATTAAACATCTATAATGTATACCTAGTCAAACAGTGCCTCCAATGATCCAGTACATTTTCTCAGCTCTCATTTTTAATTTCTCGATTTACAAAAGTTTCACACGTCAGTCACCTATAATTTTAATATATTTGCGTCTATTAAGGTTGAGCTGTTGTTTCTCTTAACAGATTTTTACATGAAAGATATTCAAAATATCAAAATTTAAAGGACAAAATTGAACATAACAATTTGTTTGAATAGAAATGTGATAGTTGAAGTACCATTATCTTTCAGCACCAGAAAGAGAAGAATTACCGTCAACTCCAAAATCAGAAATATCATCAACTGCAGCAACTGTTGGTACTTTTGGAATCCTAGGAACTGCCAACACTTCTAAGGCAGTAAATAGAGGAACCCCGTTAGTTACTAAAACTCCACAATCAATAAACCAGAACCAAGTAGGTACCCCACAGAATATAAGTCTACTGAAACAGAGTTTATCGAATAGAAAAGAGACCAAAACTCCAAACGCTTCAATGAGAGCAGACAACACTCGAACCCCAGAAATGTCACACGGGGAAGAAGCACGTAAGACAAAACAAAAAGTTAATTTATCTTATACACTATAAATCATTTAATTTGCACTCATTCAAGATACTAATAAAATTATACACATATAAACAAATTAAACAGTTTGAATATTGTAATGAAATTAATAACTAAATTACATTAAAATCTCGTTTTAATAATTTTATACTTTTAGTCTAATGTTAATATTCCATATATTTTTTTAGAATTTACCACACCAGCGAACAAAGTAACAAGACTAGAAGGAACATACGTTTGCAGTCAAGTAACACCTGTGAACAAAATAATGGCAGAAGTCCGGATGAACAATCTTTTGGGGACACCTGAGAGTCCACCAGTACCCAAACGATGGGACCATGTTGATACTCCAGAGACACCATTGGGTGCTTTCATCCGAGAAAATCCTTCTCCAAATCTTAAGAAGAAGATGGTCAGATATTTGAACCAATTTCCTGATTTCCAACCACCAAATCCAAGAAGGCAAAGTACAGTAAGTTGGTTCAAATTAATTTTTTCTGTAGGGAACTATTTTAGACGTTGCATTTGAATAAGTAATTAATTAATAGTATAAAAAAAAAATTTGAACCATGTAGCTTTAGATTTTTAGTGTTTTGGTCATTTGGAGAATAATTATAGGGCCTGACCACGTTATTAATAGCATATTGCAAAAGTTGCTGAACGCCGAAATGGATACTGTATATACAGTGTTTCGAATAATACCACATCTCATCAGTACAACTGCATCCCCTATGCAGCTTAGCCTTCGGACAATATGCTATTCGGCTTCGTTCATATGAACAAAGTATCTAATGTAAGCCATATACAAGAGATAAGTACCTGTCCAACGTTGCAGTTAGAGCTAGGATACTTTATAAAGGAATTCCTTCTACAGATTAATGCCAAATCTGGTATTAAATTAATACCTACTTCCATGGTCGCCAGTGTAGAAGGAATTTCCTTTAAAATTATTCTAGTGGTAGCTGCAATGTTAGACAGGTACTTATCTCTCGTATATGGCTTACATTAGATATTTAGTTCATTTGAACGAAGCTGATAGCATATTGTAGAAAGCTGCAAAGGGGATGCAGTTGTACTGATGAAAAGTGGTATTCTTCGAAACACTGTGTCTGCAGCATTCATTCCAGCGTTCAGTAACTTTTTCAATATGCTATTAATAACATGGTCAGAAATAAAAATGCCGAAAGTGTCCTACACTAGAGACCATGGAAGTAGTATTAATTATAAGACCTATTTAAAAATCTTTGCAAAAACCAAAAGCCAGTGCATTTTAAAATCTAATAGCAATTTGGTTTTAGCCATTATCAGAACTGAAACGGAAGTTATGGAACAACATTTGTCCACCAAGAGGTAGTCAAGAAGAAAATATACCTGCACAAAATGATGTATTTCAACATATGGATGAAGAACCAGATCCATGTACTCCAAAAAGAAAGGTAACCTTTATGTTATAGTGAAGGATTAATTTAAACATATTGTTTCTCTTCTTTGTACATTTTTCCTTCAGCTTCCACTGAAAGATACATCTCATGTTTCTTATTGTTTTAGATTTATATTTTTATTACCTCTATTTGTAGTCATCCTTTGTCTATTTCCCAGACAAATTCTACAGACTGTTGCATAAAAGTAGAGAGCCTGTATATTAAAACAAACAGTGGCCACCTTGGCAACTGTTTTCTATTGGCTAAAGATGGACAGACGCCATTTTTGGTCTTAAAGAAATCGCACTCAAGGATTGGTTGAGAAGTTAGTTGTGTTACCTGGCATTTTAACATTTTTTGATCATTCTATGCATGAAATGACATTGACGGTGACATTCTTCAGTTTGAACAGCTGATTGAGTCCAGTCAAGACCTCTTGCTACGTTTTGTGAAAAGTAGGCGTGGTTAAAATTGCCGCTTGGGACTGAAAATGGCATCCATGCGGACTCTTGTTTTAATATATAGGCTCTCTAGATATAAGTATGAAATACAGTAAAATATCTTGTATACTGCTCACGTGATTTAGGTGAGATTTTGTACAGAGCCGTCAAAATATACGGGATAGGACCAACTTATTAGCGATTTATATATTCGAAGGCTGAGTTGCCTAGGGGATGCAGTTGTACTGATGAGAAGTGGTATTCTTCGAAACACCATATATGCAGCATTCATTCCGAAGTTCAGCAACTTTTGCAATATGCTATTATTAACGTGTTCGAAAAAGAAAAGGCCAAAACTTTTCTCAAAAACACATTTAGTAGAAATAAACTTAAAAATAGTTCAATTAACGGAGACTGATTCTATTAAAATTTAAATGATTGGTTTTGGTAATCATTGCAGAACCTAGCAAGAAGTTTGTGCTTTATTTTATAATTGGCACTGTTCCAAATGTATCTGTACTTATCTTAGCGAAAATATTGGTATTATGTTAGAAGAACAACCATCAACTTCTTAAATGTAATAGACTTCCACGGTTATTATCTGTATGAATATTCATACAAACCATCAACTTCATCTGCAAATCTTAGTATATTACTAATGCAACATGAATGTTTAATGAATTTAATTTTATCTTTCTTTTGTGTAAACCTCATAATAATTAATTACTGAAAATAGGTATGGTATACACAGGTTACTGATACATACTACAATAGCTTCGTTTTATAATGTATAAATATCGATATGAATTATTTGCAAGCATATTTGCATGCATATTTTAACAATCAGATTGTCCATTTGTTTAATTATTTCACTTTTCTAACAATCGGGGACGTTAGTTATTGAGTGCAAATCATATTTGGTATTAAATAAAAATGCACAGATGGTAATAAATGTGAAATTCAATGGCTCCTTAAAATTTTCCGAAAGTTAACCATGGACTGTATCTGTTTTAAAGCTAATCATAGGCGGTATGAGATGAATTTTGATGGCATACGATATTACAGTAAACCAAGTGGGAAGTATCTGTAACTAAGAATGGGAGCCCGAGATTGAATGAGCGAAGCTAGTGTAGTTCGAGCTGTTTATAGTTGACAGGCCAATTATTCATCAAAAAAGTCAAATTTACATCAAAATGGCGCTGAGCACCACTTGAAAGAGGAGCACTAAAGGATGGAGAGTGGCTGCCGTGTCTAGTGTTTCAAGTAACCTTACAAATTTTATACCATTTATAGTTTTTTTCTAACCTAGTGCAACTATGTTCATACTAACCCAGTTTTCAATGTTTTTTTGTTGCTATTTTCAAATTTTAACAGGTTTTTTTTAACAAATTTTATTTTCTAAACCTTTGTTTTCATTTACATTTTTACAAGATTTTTTGTATTTTCTAAACCTAGTGAACATTTATACAAGATTTTTTCTTTTTTCTAAGTCTAGTACTAGGTTATTTACTACGGGTTTCAGTGATTTTTTTGATTTTTCTAAACCTTCTTGGTTAGGTGCCATCACCTTTGAGAAAGTTGGCAATCATCACGGCTATCCTCATTTTTGATGTTGCAGCTCTGAATAGTACAATGGAACTGTCTCAAGTAACCTGGAAATTCGTCTTTTCCCTACACTTCTTTTACCTTGTATTTTTCCTTGTAAAATGATTTGTAACATAATATACTTTTCCCCTCTCATCACATGTCTTAGATACTGCAATTTTCTTATTTTAATTCTGTTAAGTATTTCCTTCCCCTATCATTCTGAGGACTTCATCGTTCATGACCACCCTATCCACCCAGCTTATTTTTAACATCCTTCTGTATGCCCACATCTTGAATACCTCCAATTGATCATTAATGTTTTTCTTTAATGTCCAGGCCTATATTCCATAAAGTATTACCGAAAAGACATAACATCTCATCATTCTGACCTTAAGGTGTTAACTGAGGTTATTATTGAATAATACATTTCTCATTATATTAATTATGGTCTTGGCTTGTCCTATTTTTGACCTGACTTCCTCCGTGTAATCGTTGTTGTCATGGACGATTGTTCCCAGATACTTATATTTATTGACTTTCTCAACTGACTCTCTTTTGATCCGTATCAGTTACTCTTGCTGCTGTGATTTAGCAATTGTCATGAATATGATCAACTAGTCTCTGTAAGTCCTCTAGTGATTCTGCAATAAGAATGGTGTCATCTGCATATCTTATAATATTAATAGGTCTTCCATTAACTTTTATGCCTATCGTTGTTTCTGCCAGAGCTCTCTGAATTATTTCTTCGGAATATAGGTTGAATAATAAAGGCAAAAGTACACATCCTTCCTCCCCGTCGTTTGCTTAGTTCCTCTGAAAGCTCATTTTCTACTTTTACGTTATTGGTCTGATCAAAGTACAGATGTGTTATTAATCTGATATCTTTCATATCTACAACTGTATCAAATGCTTTATTGTAGTCCAGGAAGCAGACATACATTGTTTGATTTGCATCCATATATCTTTGTATGGCAAACAAGGCCTCTCTTGTTCTCAATGCATTTCTGAAACCAAATTGGGATTCACTAAAATCTTATTCTAGTTTCCTAAAAATTCTCTGATAAATGAGCTTTATGGGGACATATACAATTAGACGATTTTGAGAAATTTTTTTTACTAAGTAATATTTATTCTACATTTATCAAACTGTAGGTATACTTTAATAGTATATTTAAGTATACATAACGATTTTTTAAAATTTATTTAGCATCAAAA
The DNA here is from genome assembly GCA_033557685.1 of Sperchopsis tessellata. Taxonomy (NCBI): domain Eukaryota; kingdom Metazoa; phylum Arthropoda; class Insecta; order Coleoptera; family Hydrophilidae; genus Sperchopsis; species Sperchopsis tessellata. The sequence goes on from JAWQRN010000383.1 coordinate 20,765, forward strand.
TGGCGGAGCTGTGCCAGAGTGTTACAGCAAGGTTGCAGCGGGAGTTTCGAATTGGCGTGCAGTCTAGCTTTGCGTATACTGAGATTAGTAACAAAATTCAAATTTTTTTTCAGTTAGAACATGTGTAGTTTCTATTTAGCGGTAATTAAAATGAAGAAAATGCAAACAATTCCTGGCAACTATTTTCAACATTTCTACAAAGTTTGAACAGAATAGGTTTAATAGTTTTTGAGTAATCCTGCACGCCAATTTCAAAACTGCAGTTTTGAGAAGTCTTTTGCGTTAATTTTCTTTGGTAATGTAATGAAAGGTTGATGTAAGCCATTCTCTAGGGATGATTCCAAACCTACCACAAGGTTTTTGTTGCATTTTTTAAAGACTCTTTCTATACCTAGTGCAAGGTATTTAGCTATTTTCTTTGAAACATTTTACAAGGTTTGAAACAAATTTGTTCTTTTTCTAAGTTTAGTGCAAGATTTTGGTAAAATTTTTCAACATCTTGTTACTTTATCTAAGCCTAAAGAAAGGTTTAAAAAAATTTCATTTATTTACAAGGATTTTTGTAAAATTTTTTATAATTTTAATAGATATTTTACTTTTTTTCATATGCTTTCCCCATTTCCCTACAAATTTTTTTATAACCTTTTTTCAAATGTTTACGTTTTTCAAATTTTTATAGCTTTTTATAACATTTTTCATAGTTTCTTTTCCCAACTATATTACAAGGTTTTTCACAACTTTTTTCAAATTTTTACAAGATTTTTATACTATCATAATTTTTTTCTACTTTGGGTGGGGGATCCTTATTGTAACCCCAACCTAAATACCTACTGTTCTTTATGGAACATTTATTTCAAAGGAGATGATCTAGGTACTGCTGTACTTTGGCTACGGAACCTGATCTGTTAACTGTCAAAAACTACTAAGCGTTGAAAACTACCAGTGTTGAAAACTGCAAATTGTCAAAAACTACAAATTTTAGAAAACCATATGGTGATCCATAGGTTGTGTAAAGTGCCCACCCAAGACAACGGAAACGCTTGTGAAAGGAGAGTGGTTACTATGCAACGCACCTAAATTAACCCTCAAATGTCACTATTATTACTTTAACTTTTTCCGGTACTATGTTAGACTATATCCGAAAGAAATATTTTATTTATATTTGATATAGAAACCTGTAATGAACTGTTGGTGTTAGAATACTGTAAATCTATAATGTATGAATTCATTGCTAGATGTTACTACAAACCGTGAACTGAAATGCAACTTTCAAAGAAGGTAAATTACTTGGTGAAAGAATTTTTGGAGGGAATAATATGTGATTTATTTGCAATAATTATATTTTATATTGTATGTTTGTTTATTTTTATGATTATTGTTAGTTGACTCCCTGCTTGTGCTTTTAATGGATTTAATACATATTTTGCATTGTTTTTAAATGTCTTAGATCAAGTCCAAAATCAAGTTGAAAGTGCAAGTAATTGGAAAAAATTACATTTATACAAAAATTGTAATGCATTTATAAAGTAACAAAAATAGTTGGTCACCTTTGTACCAGGTCAAAAGTCTTTAGAAGATTTGGAAAATCAATTTTGTTCCTACTCTTGAAGAAAGATGGGGCACCTACTCATTACGTCTAAATTTTTCAACATTATCTGAAATAAATACTCCTAAATAACTTTATCTCCAAATCTTTGGGAGAATTTAAAATTAAAAGTCTATACCAATCTGCCAAACAATTTTAAGAATTGGGATTCACAATAACGGATGCAATGAGACGACTTCCCACAAATTTTTATTTAATGTGACTACAGAGTTTGTAGATACCTGGCTATTGTGATGATGCCAATAGTGCTCATTTTGAAAACTTAGTAACTTTATTTTCTTTGTTCAAGTTGAATTATACCCGTTTTTCATCTTGTAGGATATTCTATCTATTCCATACTATTACCCAATATCTCATATTGTGTCTGTTTTTGTGTAATTTTTTCCTATATCATCAAGTCTACATAAGTCCATTTTTCTTTTGTTACGGTTTTCTAATTCAAATTCCAGTTTCATTACTTCTTGAATTGAATAATATAGATTTATAATTCAAATTATAGTGCGTGGTATCTCATTACGTCTTGAATCGAACAAATAATCAGAATAATTTTGATTTGTCAATTTAAGGGAGGGCCTGATACCCAAGATGTTATTGGACAAAAACTCCAACAAATTGAAAATATGCTGACATCTAGTGCGGGTTCACGGAAAAGCACAAAGAAAAGAGAATCAATCATACCTGTTCAAGGTTTGTACATATTTCTTTTGTAATTGAGATAAATAGATGTTTAAAATATTTAAATTTTCTTCTCATAGCTACAACTGAAGTCAAAGAATCTCAAGCCTTTACAGTTGGATGGGATTATATGGAATGTGATCAAGACGATGTAAGTGTTGTGTTTTTTATTTTGAGCAGTTCCTATACTCTCGTTTGTAACTTTGGTCTATTACAGAATTAAAAAGCTAAAGCATCTGTTTTCAACTTGAGAGCGCATAATACTTTTCAACATGTGTAGTGATATATATTTTTCTTCATAGTTTGATCCTTCATCAGTTTTCACTGCGCTAAGCAGAGTCGAATTTTTGTTTTTACCATCATTTACCTTGAACAGTTATTGCCCAAGAGATATATCAGGTATCCATATTTGTTGGCCTCATATTTACTGGAATTTCCAGTAATTTGGTACCATTTCCTAAAATAGGCTGTTATTTTCAACTTTGCTGACCTGTGAGCTATTCTACACTTCTGCTTAGTTATTAACGGATGTGATTTTTTTCTCCTGTACTGGAAGAATTTTATAGTGCTCGACTCAATTCAAATTTTTGGCTCCAGATATGCTAGTGTCATTGAATAGGAAAATTACCATTTTGCTTATTTCTGAGTTGTATCAAATATATTCCTTAAAAAAATAACAGCAAGAAAGGATTGCGATATTTAGATCTCATAAGTTGGTAGGTATGAGAATATAAAATAATAAAATTTGGAAGGCGTACCGTAATTTCTTTTCGATAGAATTAACAATGTAAGGGATACCTTCTATTTCATGCATTCTCTCATATGTCTGGGCACTCTCTCATATGTCTGGGAATTCTCTGAATGAGATGGTTCATATCTGTTTGAGATAACTTATCCCAAGGTACCTGGTCCTGATGTCATAGCTCTTCTAATGTTACAGGGGATTTTGCAGTGCAGTCAATCTCCGGCCTACTGTGTCCTATACATATTTTATTGGAAAAAGATGATCTAAGAGGAGAGAAAAAGAAAGAGTATTTAGTTTTCTTCTAGGTACTTCAAAGTTTCCTGTTACATGTGACCTTACGCTATCCCTTTGGTAAATGGCATTGAGGTGTTGTCGAAAGTGGGGCACAGGTTGCAGCACTTTTAGATCCACAAAGCAGTCATACTGTCTCTTATAAAGCCTAGAGGTGACCTTTTGTTATAAATGAAAGTGCTCCAAATCATAACGTCTATAGTGTTATGGACATGCTTTTGGTCTTAGTTGCTGATGGTCTGGAAAGGGCAATTTAGACCCCTGGCAGTTGAAAGACATGTTCGTCAAACTATAGGCGTTATGGTTTGGGGCATTATCACATTTGTCAGCAGTAGAGCTGGGATTTTGGTTAAGTTAATTGGTAAAATAATCGACGTTTGATAAATTAAACCATTATTTGATTAATCTGTTTTGGGCCTTATCACATTTGTTAGCAGTAGATTTGTGATTTTGTTTCAGTTAATTGGTAAAATAATCGATTAATAAATGTTTGATAAATTAAACCAATATTTAATTAATCGGTTTGGGGTGTTATCACATTTGTCAGCAGTAGATCTGGGATTTGTTTCAGTTAATTGGTAAAATAATCGATTAATAAATGTTTGATAAATTAAACCATTATTTGGTTAATTGGTGTGGGGCGTTATCACATTTGTCAGGAGTAGGTCTGTGATTTTCTTTCAGTTAATTGGTAAAATAATTGATTAATCGATGTTTGATAAATTAAACCATTATTTCTTTAATCGGTTTTGGGCATTATCACATTTGTCAGTAGTAGATCTGGGATTTTGTTTCAGTTAATTGGTAAAATAATCGATGTTTGATAAATTAAGCCATTATTTGATTAATCTGTTTTGGGCGTTTTCACATTTGTCAGCAGTAGATCTGTGATTTTGTTTCAGTTAATTGGTAAAATAATCGATTAATCAATGTTTGATAAATTAAACCATTATTTAATTAATCGGTTTGGGGCGTTATCACATTTGTCAGCAGTAGATCTGGGATTTATTTCAGTTAATTGGTAAAATAATCGATTAATAAATGTGTGATAAATTAAACCATTATTTGTTTAATTGGTTTGGGGCGTTAGTCTGAGATTTTCTATCAGTTAATAGGTAAAATAATTGATTAATCGATGTTTGATAAATTAAACCATTATTTGTTTAATCGGTTTTGGGCGTTATCACATTTGTCAGCAGTAGATCTGTGATTTTGTGTCAGTTAATTGGTAAAATAATCGATTAATCAATGTTTGATAAATTAAACCATTATTTAATTAGTGTTGGTGCGTTATCACATTTGTCAGCAGTAGATCTGGGATTTGTTTCAGTTAATTGGTAAAATAATCGATTAGTAAATGTTTGATAAATTAAACCATTATTTGTTTAATCGGTTTGGGGCGTTATCACATTTGTCATTAGTAGATTTAGGATTTTGTTTTAGTTAATTGGTAAAATAATCGATGTTTGATAAATTAAACCATTAATTGATAATCGATTATTCGGTTTGGGGCGTTAACACATTTGTCAGCAGTAGATCTGGGATTTTGTTTCAGTTAATTGGTAAAATAATCGATGTTTGATAAATAAAACCATTGTTTGATTAATCGGTTTGAAGTGTTATCACATTTGTCAGCAGCAGGTCTGGGATTTTGTTTCAGTTAATTGGTTAAATAATCAATTAATTGATGTTTGATAAATTAAACCATTATTTGATTCATCTTTTATTTGATTAATTGGTTATTTGATTAATCTTTTATTTGGTAAATTGATTATCTGATTAATTGATTATTTGCTCATATACCTGCCAAGTACCGTATCTTTGAAAGTATTTAATATATTTGGAACTCAGTGGTGTTTTTTCCTACTGGAAAAATGTTCATGTTAAAGTTTCACAAACTTACTTATTGGTCATTTGACATCAAACAAATTTACGTACTTCTCTTTGCAACTCCTAGCATACCCCTCATTCCAATTAGGGCTGTGATTTTGTTTTGATTAATATATAAAATAATCCATTAATAAATGTTAGATAAATATAAAAAAACAATTGATTTATCGATTCTCTTTCAATAATCGACTAAAAAATGTAACGATCGCCCACCATACAATGGTAGAGTGTCTCACCCATTATTAAACTAGATAACTAGAAGAATACTATTTAGTACTCCTGCCTTTGCCACCTAGATCATCGCGTCTATTCCCAATTGAAAATGTGTGAGATATGATAGGCCAAAAGTTAACTATTCTCCAGAATCCTCCTGTAATGTAAGAACAGCTGCAACACCAGATCTTGGTAGCTTGGGATAAGATACTCCAAGAGGTTATAGACAATGTCAATCAGAGTTTGCCCAGATGTGTGAGATAATGCATACAATGGAAGAGTGTTTCACTCATTAAATTTTTTCAAAATTCACCAATTAAGGTGCTGAATTAAAATCATTTTATATTCATGTATTTACTAACTTACCTATATACAAGGCAGATCAAAATATTTCTCTCCATCTTGAAGTTTTTGTTGTTTTTATTTAGTTTTACTTTTAGTCTCGCTAAGAACCAAAAGTTACTTTATTTATTTTAACACGTTTTATGTTTTGTTTTTTTACTTAGACCTCTAGTTCCTCAACGAAACCTATTTTTATAATATCTGGCATGAATATGGATGAGCGACAAGAACTTGTAATTCAATTGGAACAGTTAGGAGCAAGTGTTTCTGAACTTTCCAGCTATGACCCAACCTGTACTCATCTTATTTGTCCAAAACCATCACGGAATGAAAAGCTTTTATGTTGTATGGCTGCCGGAAAGTGGATTCTGCACATATCCTATGTGGACCAGTCTATAGCTGCAGGCCAGTTCTTAGATGTAAGTATCCCAGTTATTTATTTTAATACTACTCTCTAAGAGCATTACGTTACATCATTCTCCCACTACGGTCTGTTCAATATCGATTACACAGGTCGACATGATTTTTTCACAGAAATAACCTAGCACGTCCCATTTTTGAGTACCTGTTTGTCCCTTATATCAGGGTGGGATTATTGAAATTATTTGTACGAGAGGTAGCGGGGGTATTTCTAACATATTCTACGAACGTTTAAGGGTACTTTTATGTTTCTCTAAAGTTTAGTTTGTTTCTGTCTAGTGTACAGTACAGTTAAGTGTTATTGTCGTATTTTATATAAAATGACAAGTTTTAGTAGTTGATGTTACAAAAATCTGTCCGATCAGTTTTGTTATATATGTCATAGGCTAGATCTATATCCGAGGAAGTCAAAAAAGCATATCTTTTATATTTTAAGCGCCAAATTGGAGATCAAGATAAAAGTTGGGTCCCTCATGTTTGCTGTGTGAGTTCTCACGTAAATTTAGTGCAGTGGCATCGCAAGAAAAATTCTATGATGTTTGCTGTTTCTATGGAGTGGAGAGAACGTACTGACCATATAAGTGATTGCTACTTCTGTATCACTAAAACAGAAGGGTATTCAAAAAAGAAAAGGGACAAAATTGAGTATCCATATTTGCTTTCTGCACAAGGCCAGTTCCTCATAGCCAGGAATTACTAGTGCCGATTGCATCTTTAAACTTGGACATTGTTATATTTCCCGGTGATTCTAATTCTTCATCAGGATCTGATCCACAACTTCCTGAGAACACCAGTAGTGACCCAACATTTTTACCAACTACCAGTGAACCTCACTTAATAACTCAGAATGAAATAAATGATTTGGTACATGACGTGGGTTTGTCAGATTAAAAATCTGAACTTCTTGGTTCCAAACTTCAACAGTGGAACCTATTAGATAAAAATGCAAGTGTTTCACTTTACCGAAAACGGAAATAACATTCTCAAGTTTTTATAAAATGGAAAGATCGCTATGTGTGTTATGATATTGATGGTTTAATGAATGAGCTAAATATGGAACATGTACCTTCCGACTAGCGTATTTTCATAAATTCATCGAAATACAGCCTAAAAGCAGTCTTGCTTCATAAAGGAAACCAAAAAAAAACTATTCTTTTAGCCCATTTAGTGAAAATGAAAGAAAACTATGATAACTTAGCTACCTTACTAAATCAAGTTAAATATGAACAGTATCAGTGGGATATTTCTTTACAAAGTATAGTTTTTGTTTTTTGTGTCTATGGGACAGTCTACCAACAAAAGAACATTTCATTAAGAAAGATTGGCCTCATAGAACTTCTTTTGAACCAGGTACTTCAAACATAAAATATGCCACCCTTGTTAACCCAAGAAAGGTGCTTCTTCCGCCTCTCCTTATTAAGCTTGGACTATTGAAAAACTTTGTTAAAGCTATGGACAAAGAAGGTATTGGTTTCAAGTACCTAATTGAAATATTTCCTCAGTTAAGTGAGGCAAAACTAAAAGAAGCCATCTTTATTGGACTTCAAATAAAGAAACTTAAGTGATTTCCTTTTTCATGAAAAATTAAATGACAAGGAATTGGCTGCTTGGAGTTGTTATGTAAGTGTAATGAAGGGATTTCTGGGTAACAAGAAAGATGATAACTATAAAACCCTCATAGATGAACTCTTAAAAGCCTATGCCTTAAAAGTGCATTTTTTGCACTCGCATTTGAAGTTTTTCCTGGAAAATTTGGGTGCAGTGACGAGCAAGGATAGAGATTGGTGCCTACTGCTAGTTTTTAAAAAGAGATGATTATACTGAACACAAGAGAAAAAAGTGAAATATTTTGTCTGTGTATGATATCTTCATGTAACATTTTGTAGTTTTTATTGCACATGATCCTTAGTAAAATGTCTGCTTATATTTAACATGTTTCACATGTTTATATTAAATTAACATTAGATTCCAAAAATATGCTTCTTTTTTTTATCCGACCACTAACCCCTGTAACAAAAAAACTGTACGTGTTACAGTATTTAGCATATCATTTTCGAATTTAAGACCACGAAATACTTTATATACACCTATTTCCATCAATGTTACTTCAAAAGAGTGTAAATTTGTTGATCAGTATTATTTATATGGCTTGTATATAAAAAGGTCAGGCTGAAATAATCATTGGTAAGCATCATGATAATTTATGTAAATACCTAAAAACACATCTTTTTAAACTTCCCTCTGTCTTCTCTGACTTTCACTTTTAGTAGATGTGTAATCCTCACATGTCAATTTAAAATTTTTTAAATTCATCATTTTTTTCATGTCGCGGCTTCCCCTTTTATAGTTGTCAGGAATTTTATCTCCTTGAGTTCATATTTTGCTGACAGAAATCAAATATGTGAAGATTGGTAAGCGTACAAATAAATCTAGAGTTGTTTGGAAGTAATTGATACTGCACTAACGGCAGACGTGTTTGTGCAATATTTTGTAGGCATCTTTTTATCGTATGGGGAGTGATCATTCTTATCCGTCGTTTTCCGATAGTGGTTAGAATTTCTTACTCTATCCTGTTACAGAACATGAAATTCGTAGCGTGATTTTGAAGATACGGATTAATTGTGTGGTAATTATGAATATCTGAGTGGGTTGAATAATTATTGCAGTTTTTATGAGTTTACATAACATTTGCAAGGCAAATCATTGAATATAGTGTAAGTACGTTGTATCTAAATAATGTCACACAATGCTCCTTCCAAATCAATTTATCATTTTAGACAGAATACGTCCCTAATGAATTGAAGATCTCAAAACTTATTCCTGTATTTAAAAAGGCTAGCCATTCAGAAATATGCAATTATCGTCCAATTGCATTATCCCCTACAATTTTAAATATGTTTGAAAAACATGTAAAAGCAAGATTGACGGATTTCTTCTCATGATACAGTCTACTTTCATCGTGTCCATGGATTTATTCAAAATTAGACTGAAAATTTGTATTATAATTTTGGAAATACTATTTAGAAATTTTAATCTAATTTTAACCTTAGAAACATGGACTGCTAAAGGCATATGTAGTTTTAAGAAATCAACCCTTTAACAGATGAAATGAATACGATAGCCAGAAAGGTTCTGCATAAGCCTGTTTACGTGGAAGCTCTAGGAATTCGGAAACCGTATTTGAATTATTATTGTGTAATTAACCCAATAATAATAATAATATATAATGTACAGACATGATAATAATAAAACAACTGACTGCTTTATTGATATGTGATTTAAGTAAAGCCTTCGACATGGTTGATCATGCCCTATTACTGCAAAGACTGGAATGGTATGGGATTTGCGGGCTGGCATTGGAGTGATTTCTGATATTGTTGATATTACCGCCAGCCTGCTTTAGGGATCTATACTCTGCCTAATATTATTTAATATTTTTGTAAATGATCTACTTTGATGCCGATATTTT
>JAWQRN010000384.1:0-30415 GCA_033557685.1 Sperchopsis tessellata
CTCGCCTTGAAAATGTCCCTTGCAACAGTGGACGAAATGTTGCCACTTGTCAGAGTCTCTACACGTTTTCCTCCCGGAAACAATATTCACACAAATAATAACCGAAGAAGTCTAATACATTTAACATTCCCATGCAGTTTTAAAAACTTCACTCGTACCTCATCATCTTCGCACACTGTCTGACATCCACCAGTGTACTTATGGATCAGGTTCTGATTATTTTTAGACTGAAAGAACACTAATACATAAGTTTCTGGATTTATATTTCGCGAGGTAACTTCGTAGTCAAATATTGGCAGGTTTACAGAAGGTTCATCTGCAGAATAATCACATGTTTCCACGTCTGGGTCGGATTCTAAGTTAGTGTAGACTTTGCTGTAACTAAGACGAACACTACATGTTTTAGAAACAGGATTTTGACAAAAAACAACCTTAATTTTATTTAAATCCGACATCGCTTTATGAGCTACTAATGTATGACGCGCTTCTCGAAGTGATTGAAGTATCCTATACCTTGTACGTCACTTAATTGCTCCCATCACTTGTTCAGAAAGATGATGTTTCTTCTATGTCACTTTGGGATACAAACAGAACATTGATGATTGGGCACAGTTTCATTGCTCAGTCGTATTATTGTTTTGCTGAGTTGATCAGAAATACTCTGGCCTTCACTGCAGTCCAAATGCTTGTGTTTTGACCTGGCATCAGCATCCCCTTTGCCATGGCCGGGGCAATGGTATTCCATTGGAACATACAAATCATCTGCTAGGTAATATACATTACAGGAAGTGAATTTTCTCTTAAACTGAGCTGTATAATTATCTGAAAATATGTAAAGGTGTTCGACCTCAAAATAAATTTCTTTGGAGTCAGAAAGTATACTTTACAAAAACAACCATGCTGATTGTTTAAAATGCGTTACATCATCTGTCACTACAATATAGGAAACCTTATATATTAATATAATAGCCTATAGATTTCATGGTGTAGGGCCAAAAACCATTAAAATTTGGGCAACCCTTAAAACAACAAACAATGTAACATCCGTTACTCATAGAAATAGTTTGAATCGTATATGGGAACCATAACCTCACTTTTTGAAGTTTTGATTTATAATAGAATAACCTAAATTGATTTACAAGAACTTTTGACTACTGTATGTAACGAATGTTACAAATGGTTGCATTTTAATCAAATAGTGACATATAAAAACATCACTTACTTAAAAAATTGTAAACGCAGAGTTATGAAGTACATATACCATGGTTGACTTTTCTTCTTAGACTCCTTATGGCAGCTGATTCAATCTCTGGTTTCAGGGTAGCCAACTTTTCTTTATTTTACTTCCACTTACCCTCGCAGGAACGCAACTCGAAAACATATATATTTTCAATGTATCAAATAGATCATACTATTTTTATATTTTACTCTAAGAGTCCTGATTTTGACGGATTGGCTCCGAATAGTTCCCTTTGTAAACTGATTCTCTGATCACCCATCTAAATAAAATATAAATATACTGAATATTTTAGAAGAAGTATCGTAAATAGCATATAACGATGTCTTCAATTAAAATATAAAAAATATTAAAACAGATTTTTGAAACAAAAACTTCCCGGAAAACATGAATAGAGCAATTCATGGAATCAAACATGTAAACATCTTATACTATAAAACTTTACCAACCCATAAAAAACATCAAATAAAATTTAATTATAAACCCGCCTTTTGAATACCAATAAAGGCTACACCTTTTCTTTAAACTCAAATTCAAAATTAACAATATTGAGAAACACAATACATAATATTGATATCGTAGGAATATATACTCAAGTACTATTTTACGTATTGCTCATAATAATTGTTCCTATCCACAATCACAAACTTTAGATTTGTGAATCTGCTTAAATCACTCATATGAAAAATATTTTTGTTAAATACACTTAACACTTATCTAATAAAGTTCAAGGGAAATAATCCCAAACAAGAGTTTTCGAGCATTTGCTGTATATATGATTAGCCAAGTTAAATATCGAAAAAAAAAATTAATATGTAATCTGGCGCAAAGCTAAATTATTAAGACTTTACGGTGTATTTCATTGTAATATTTATTTTTAAAATTAATTAATATTTGTATCATGAACTTTTATACATTTTGATCAATACAAAAAACTAACATATAATTAGGACCATATTTTCGGAAATTAAGGATTACATGCTGTTTAAGAGTGGGAGCAAAAACAAAATGCTTTCTTTTAAATAAAAGAAATAGGTAAGCTGTAATAGAGAATAAAGCAATCTGGGATAGAATGTGTTAAATTTGTATTATAGGCAAACAGAATTAAGTATTAAAAACATACATTTTCCAACCGAGGAAGAAGAAGAAAAAAATCGAATACTACGAGGACATGGAAAGGATATATAGCAGCAATTCGATATACATCACGATTATATTGGGGGACTGCAATGTGAAAGTAGGGAAAGGGAAGTTTGCCTACTATTAAACGTTATAGCAATCACAATGTTTCAAATCAGAACGGGATTAGACTTTGCGATGGAGAAAAATATGGTGATCAGAAGCACCCAATTTGAAGAAAAGAATATCTATATCTATGCCAAATAGGGAAGCAGTGAACCAGATCGATTATATATTAAAAGAGAGTCAGCATGTAAAACTTATCACAAATGTAAGAAGTTACCGAGGAGCAGATGCGGATTCCGACCATTACCTAGTACGTGTAACACAAAACAACTTTGAAAGCTCTGGTACTAAATTGGAGCAATGGAACCAGATAGAATAATTGGTAAAAAATAGAAACAAGAAAGACACTAATAAAAAATAAGGGAGATATAGGGAAAATCTGGTACGATGAAGAAAGTATGACGGTAAAGAAAAAGAAAAAAAAACAGTAAGAGCGGAAATGATTAAATGTAAAACGGAAGAAAACGGAAGAAACTTCAAGAAGCGAACAGCAAACGAAAATAAGTTAAGGTTAATACAGGAAAAATATAAGAATAAGGAAATAAAAAATCAAAGGTAGGATATCAGTGGAAAGCAAATTCCTGCAGAATCAACCAAGGTAAACTCATAGGAGACAAAAAAAAGAAAGCAGATGTTTGGGGAATTGTTAAATATAGGAGATGAAGAGAAAACTAGAATAAATTCATGAAATAGCCAATCAATCATATAACTAGTAACCCCAATGAAGGAAGAGGTAGAAAGTTATCAGGAAAATGAAAAGTAATAACATCTCAGGAGAAAATGGTATCAGATTGGAAATGATAAATTTGGAGGAGAACAATTACATAGTAGGATTCATAGAAAAACTGTACGTGGTCTCCATTGATTTTAAGCAGGCGAATAACTCGATAGATAGGGATAAATTATACAGAGCAATAGAAGGTCTAGAAAAAACAAACAAAATTATACTCTTAACAAAAATTGCCCAAGAGAACATTGAGAGTATCGTAAGAGTGTAAACCAACACTACAAGCCCATTCATTGTAAGCAGAGGGCTAAGGCAGGGAGATCCTTTGTCGACGCTGCTGTTTAACTTGGCCATGGAGAAAATAATAAGAGATAGCGGAGTAAACACAAGCGGAACTATCTTTAATAAGAGTCATCAGTGCATCATAGCTAGGCCACAAGAGGAACTGTAGATACCAATAGGAAAGTTGCACCAAGAAGGAAGAAAAATGACTTGAAAATAAATGAACAAAATACCAAATACATGAAAATAGCTGCGGGAGCTGTTATAAAGGAAAATGAGAGAGAACACAAATTTGAGAAAGTAGAGAACTTTATATATCTCGGAGTAATGTTAACACATAATCAGGACATTAATAATGAAGTAGAAGCTATGATATCCAGAGCAGATAGAACTGCAGGAGTACTGATGCATGTGCTCAGGGCGAAACAGATATCCCGAAGAACAAAAGTTAGAATATATAAGACTGTTATATGACCAGCGGTGACATATGCTTGTGAAACATGGACACTAAATAGGAAAGAACAAGAAACACTAGAAAGGTGGGAGAGGAAAATTTTAAGGACATATGGTGGGCGAAAAAAAGGAGAAGTGTGGGTAAGAAGATTAAATGAGAATGTGTTGAATTTGTATAGAGAAGCAAGTTACTGTGAGAAATAAAAGAGCAGAGAATACGATGGTTGGTAGAAATACAACGACTACCACGTAAAAGAACTACAAAGATCATGCTGCGAGCAGGACTAATGGGACAGAGGAGATGAGGAAGACCAAGAAGAAGATGAATCGACCCGGTAGAAGATGACCTGAAGAAAATGGGGTTAAGGAACGAAAGCAGCAAGAAATAGGAAGGAGTGGAGAACTGTAGTGAGACATATGCCTGAATGGCCTGTAGTGTTATTTAATATAAATGCGCTTTCTGTAGTTTATTAAATTTGAGTTTTGTATTTGTCCAAGGCAATATTTTTAAGAATTTTAACTATTTTTATACAAATATACCATTGTTTTAGAGAGTTTCTAAGCATTACTAATGTAATTTTTTTTCCAGATTCATCAACGATGAATTTGGTCAACGAGATCTACAAGAAACTTTTTTATTTCTATTCAGGTATTATTATTTTTTATTCAGGCTTTATTCTTTGCTTAATACATGTTTAAAAGGAATCTAAAAAAGTAAGTACGAACAAAAAGTATCAACCAAGGCGGATTCAACAAAGCACGCACGTACGTTTTTAAGGGTATTTTTTGATGTTTCATTAAAATCGCCATAAATATTTTATTACAGCAAACTGCTATAAATTTCAACAAGATTTTTGTATGAAAGTCAGTCTCCCACGAGCCCCCTGAATATCGGCTACTGCACATCAAAATTTTATGAGACGTTTTATCAAGTGGCCGCTTGTAGACTTCATTTTACGGATCGATCAGGTTTTTCCTGCTTCGAGTATCAGCTTACTGTCAGTGCAAAAAGCAAAGTCCTGTCTCTCCAGAGCATGGCACATTCGATTAGCGTTACTGTATTGTAGATATATCCTGGGACAATCCCCAGTGTCATGTCCATATCAAATAAATTGTTGCGTATTGCTTCATTTTTTGTGGAGGCGAATTCTCAAATCTTCATCGGACCACAGATTACAGTTGCTGTTGCGACCACCGACTTAAAAGTCAATCATTATTTTTTATCTTGAATAAGGTTTTTCTAGAATAACATCAAAGGTAACATTAAAAGACCAATACTTATGAGTGTATGAGAGTGAACTTATGTTTTAAGTATTATTATTTTCCTTTAGCGTACGAGATTTAAACTGTTATATTATAATCATTAATAATGTATACTATAATATTTTAAAAATTTAGTGCATGAATTATTATTATTTTAATTATTTTATATATTTCTTACCGTTGAGTAGATTCTCAGTATAAACTAATAATACTTGTATCAAAATAATGGTATATAATGTTTCTCACATGATGGATCGAATAACGCATTGCAGACCACTAGGCTTGCTTGTTAACATTACAAATTTGGTTAACTGAGTAACTATTTAAAGACAAACTTTTCATACTATTAGGGGTACCGGAAGGTTTTTCTTTTTATATATTATAATAGATAGCAATTAAGTGGAAAAAGTAGTAACTTTATTGAATAATATAGTTTCCTTCATTATCTATCACACTCTGCCATCTATCATAGTTCTATTTTATAAATTCCCTGGTTCTTTTAGAAACAAATTGCTTGAGTCATTTTAACATTGCTCACATATCTGTGCATTATTTCTTTAAAAAAATATTCCAATGACCGAAATAAGTGATAGAGGGTGAAATGTCTGGTGAGTAGGGAGGGTATGGTAGAATCTGCCAATAAAGGTCAGAAATAATTCACGTGCTTCTCACCTGTGGCAATAAGTTTCAGAAAAGATTCAGTGGAGACACTTATCTTGACTGATGTATACGTGTTTATCCGAACCATTTTGTTTTCTTCAGTAAAATCGTGCGGTACCCAAACACCTTCTCTCCAGACCTCTCCCATTGTTTTCCCTGTATTCTTGTATTGTTGACCAGGAGCACTGAAGTCTATTAGACAATTCTTGAATTGTTAATTCTGGTTTTGATTCGATTTCCACACAAATGGCAAACATGAAAAAACTTTCCGGTACCCCCATTATTTGTCGATATTTTTAATTTACAACCAAATTCAAAAACCTTCAAAACATTTATTTTAATAATTCTTCCAATACTTAAAAATATGCAGCTTTAAGAATTAAGAGTAGTCGTCAATAGGTCATTTGGCCAATGGCCTCTCATACATAAATTATTATTTTTAACTTAAACAGTATATTCAACTAGGTAAATTTTGCAAAACGTTACTGTTTAAATGCTTCCCGGGTTTAACAACTAACGAATACTGCAGATGGCCACATGTACCAATTACTACTAATTTTCTGAAATGTGTAAGTTGTTGAATATGTCAGTGCAACACATTTTAATACGTAAAAGAGATGGAAAGTAAGATTTTGAAGAGCGTTTAAAACTTAAATTTAACATTAAACAACCTACTATAGATAATAAAAGAAAATGAATAGATCATTTTAAAAACTAAAGTAAAATATATCTATTTCTTGCACAAATATAATAAAGTGACTGGTATTTTGAGTCATTTCACTTAAACAGATTAAGCGACTTTGTTGTAGATGTGCAATAAACCACATAAACACACATGTTCCAAGCTCCATGGAAAATAATAGCCTTTGAATAATTTCATAAAGTGGTACTTTAGAGATAACGATGATGTCGCCCTTTTCCACGTTCGTAACAGTAAATTTGATTTATACATGACATTGCTTGTTTTATTGGTTACTTTACACTTAAACACCTATTTAACCTTTACATACCTGTTGTAAGAAAAAATTTAAAAATATTTTATAAAACCTATCGTAGGGATATAAAATAATTTATAAAACTGCTTCGTCTCTAATGCACTTCGTGCATAGGTCATAGCGTATATTACCAACAGATCACAAACCAATACACACATTTGTGTCAATTTTGGTTATATTTTTATCATACAGATGCACATCTACATAAACCAGAAAAAATTACAATTCCAAAATTGAAATATAGAGAGTTTCCCCACCATGCGAGACAGTATCAATGACTTTTTCAAGAACTACACTGGCATCAATTTTCTGGGATGCTAAAGGCACACGTACGTCTATTATAGCTATCTTCGAAATGATAACGTATACTATATAAAGCACTAAACTTTTGGACAAAATGAACAAAACTTTTCGTGAAAAAGGCCAGGTTTAACGAGAAAAGTTTGGCTTTTTCTAGCTACTTCCAAAATAGTTTTGAGTTCTATCAAAACCAGGTTTTATTTTCTCAGCGAAACGCATTCACTCTATCGGAACTTCCCTTTACAGAATTATGTGCAATTTTTATTTACCTTAATTAACGATATATTTACATATTTCTTCTTTCATACAACAAACCAGCACCTCATGTACTTAGTCCGTATATTTCTAAATAGTTCGAAAAACATATAAATTCTTTATATTATTTTGTTAACAAGTTACTCCATGTAGACATGGCAAATCTGAATTATATTTTCTGGTTTGTAACAGTGGAGGATCGTAAACACAGGTGAAGCATGTTATTCAGTTTATTGAAGTATAATTTCGGGACTACGGGGTTGCCCCACCGGATAGCGCGTATACAAAATATTCGAAAAATTTTGACATCATAAATAGATCGTTGCCATGATTTATTTTAGTAACTGCTCCATATAAAATCAGTTCCCTTGTTCCTGTGGTAAGGTCTATATCGGATACACTAAACCTAGATTAGATGGTACACTTCTCTATTGTTGCTCTTTTATCCAATAGATAGCAACAACTTATCTACCATTCGTTAAGGATTCGACTGACAAAAATACCCACATACTAAGACAATTTGATATCAAAATAGTATTCTCCCCAATTCAAAAGATTACGCAAGTTTTCCCTTCTCCAAAAGATGTCATCCCGTTGCAAAGCGAAAGAGTTTATCAGGTCCCTTGTTCTTGTGGTAAGGTCTATATCGGAGATACTAATCGTAAGATTGCTACTTGGTTAAAGGAACACGAACGCTCTACTCGACTTGTTCATATTAATCAATCAGTTCTGGCTAAACATCGTCATGAAACAGGTCATACCATTATGTTCCAAAATACTAAGTCTTGGCTCGTGAGCCTTGCTATTTTCCAGAACATTTGAATAATCACCCACGTTCATTTCTTTTCCCCTGCACACGATAACAACCGTCCGAGTGGAACAGCTCCACCATAGTGCACATCCCCCACTTCAGTCCTTGCCTGTATAAGCATGATCCGGCTGAGTTATCGATTAATGTAATAAAACATCTTCAAAATGTTTGCTAATTTATAGAAAAATAATATCTAATATTCTATAATACAGTTTTATATCTTCTATGAGCTTGATCTGGTGTGACTGTAGTTTATTTCGATTTGTAAGGTCTAGTTTATCAGTGGAAGATATTGTTTTCGGCGTAGCTAAATCAAATATTTCCTTAAACGTTTCCTCGTTTCTCCTATTTGTCAATTAATGTCAAATGACTTTTTTATAGCATATCTAAGAGTACATCCGAAAGTCCATATATATCGTTAAAAACAACAACAAAAAACGAAAATATGCAACTATTTAAGAAGCCTAACTGCAGCATCACGTCGAAGCTGGATCATTCATAATTTCAGTAAATACTTGTTTTAAATAATCCCTTTACTTTTTTTAACACTCAGCATGTTAGAGTTTGAAGCCCATCGCATAACAACAGAGGTAGGTATTCGTCTTCCGACTACTGCAAAAATATGCAACACTTTGAAATGTTGTTGCAACTTTCTTACAGCACAAAATATAAACGATGTACCAACAATTTTTTTGATTTCAATCTAAAGTCAGTTTAAATGAGTTGATCTCATGCTTGCCACATAGAAACATTGTCCACTATATTTTGATCTGTAATCGAACTTTTCCAGGTATTTTGAAACAAATTGAGACAATTAATATTACATTTAATTTAGACAATGTTTGATCAGTCCAGTTGAAACTGATGTGATAAAATCTCATAAATAATTCCAATACCTTTCCGCTGGGATTAACGCACAGAATTATTATACTTCATTGAGATTTTTGGGCAATGTCTGTAGAATCATACGTTAGAATAAAAGAAATGTAGAATCTTGTATCTGCTTTTCTACATATTCGTCAATATATTGTGATAAGCAGCCAATTATTTCATTTTGAATAGTTTTAAATTTGCTTAAAAATACTATTTCAATTTTTGTGTTGTGCTTATGAATGTCTACAGGGTATATCGATATAAAAGCTTCTAACAGTTCTGCAAAATTTCCGCGATTAATAGATGGTACGTTTTTGTGATGGCTGTGAAATGTTAATTCCTGTTTGCCCAAGTAAATAACTGTATATAATAGTATAGGCAATTATATGAGTTAAGCTACTCATGATAGTTAAACTGATTAATATACATCCTAGAGTTCTGTTTTAAATTAAACTTTCTTTCAAATTTGAAAGCCAAATGCACAACGCATTTGTTCTAAAGAAATGAATTTATAAACAACACAATTTATATTACTAAAATCATTAAAACTGTTCGTAAAAAATAACGTTCACTCCATCACTCGAAATCGAACTACCACGGTTTTTTTACATTTTGATGAAACGATGTGTCTCTTATTTTTGCTATTTCTTAACGTTTAATGCACGTATATATTTTTCACAATATAAAAAGTCTGTTCTTTTCATTGTCATTCCACCTTGAAGAAGGCATTTTTATTTAATCACACATCGGATCATATAAGGGAAACATTGCACCAAAATGATTAGTAATGATGATATAACAATTTGTACTGGGTCGAAGGAATTAAAAAATCTGCCTCCCTTTATGTACCCAAAAACTAGACGAAACATACTGTTATCACGGCCACCGTCTTATCTTAATATCAATGCATACTTATTACGCTATATCTGTCTGTTTAACTCCATATGGCATGATAAACGTAGAGATGTTACGAAATAATAATATACAAACATATAATATTCTGAAATATTATCGCATATTGCCGTTTCACTAATTATAGAAAATCATTGCTTAAACATTGTTTTAACTTAAAGAAAAAGGAAATCCTACTGTATTCGTATTCGGTTTATATGATCATATTTCAGCAATCATTACTATCATATTTTCTTTTTGTGACACTTAATCAGTTACTAAAAATAACTCATTGCGTATATTTTATAGACGAGTGCATTTAGATCGATACCTACGTTATGGTTCGCTCTTTTAAAAAGATAAAACTAGAATTGTGTTTCCGGTCAACCATCAAAAATAATCTCGAAAATATAGAAATAGGGTCGTTTCTATTATACCGCCCGTCACCAAGCGTGGGGTACTAAAGCCAAATTTATTGCTTTTATATAAGAACGTCCTACACAAATGAGAAAAAAGTGTTCTACCTTTTCGGCCTTTCGTGCAGTAGATGTTTTCTTTTGTTACCGAAAACTATAGATTAAAGTAAAATAACACTACCCTATTTAATCCTTGTATTAATGTTTCTATTATTTTATTTTAGAAACACTAAAGTTTTTAGTGGAAAATTAGTAGATTTGTATTAAAATCTTTTATTGATAATCGTTTAATCCTACTATTTCTAAAAGTTTAAAGTTTAGTATGTATGAGCAAAATGAATGAAGAAAACACTTAATTCCCTATAGAAATATTTATTTAGTTAATACTCAAAAACTAATAGATTAAAAGATATATAAATGCACAAACACCCTTAAACTATAAGACTTTCAACATCAATTAAGGCCAGACATTGTCAGTAAATGATAAATGGTTTTAAAGATATCGAGGACATATTTACATCAACAGACATCTCAATCCCACCTTTAAAAATACAAGGAACACAAAATAATTGACCAACAAACTTGTATTATAGCTCACAAGGAGAGGAAATACAAGGTAATGGTCAAAATCTATTATCATGTACCGTATATTCATGATGATTTGTATATGTAAAGTAATGTTTGAAGTCATTGATTTACGACAAAGAAATTTCCAAAAGTCATATTAAATATTATGTAGTTTCCCAGGCGCTCCCTCTCAATGTAAATTGTACTATCATGATAGTATAATTTTGCTTGATTAGGTCCAAATAATCAGACGCGTGCCTTAATGACTATCATACAACTTCCGACATCACAACATTATGCATAAATTGACTTGCTAGTATGAAAGTGTCCTACTTTGAAGATGTTTTTCTCAGCCGTTAGTTTCAAGATATATTAAGTTTTTAAGCAAATTAACAAACTAAATAAAAAAAAAATACATTACCCTATTGTCTCTGTCGAGTGTAGTAAAATCGTCAATTATCTTGGTCGTGTTTCTGAAAAGTAAAAGTTTCAATGCCAACTTATACTTTTATAAAAATGTTTGAGGCTCTACTAACATGAACATATTATGGAATCTGAAATGTGGTATGAAATGTAGTACTGTATTTGCCATAACGTACCATGTAATGACAGATCATTGACCAAAACCTTCGTTCCTGTTCCGAAGGTAAACTCATAATTTACCGTCTAACACTGGTCAAGAATATTTGTCAGTTCATACAATGACACCTGTTGACAGTACAAATGAGAACCACAGGTAGAATCATGAATACGGTTGCTATTAGCTTTGTTGAGGTCAGAAATTGCAGGGGATTCCCACGCCCAGACATTGACTGATAACAATCGTGACAGATTCGTGTAATTTGCTTGTCCTCCTTTCAATAGGTGCTAACAAATGGACGGGCAAAATTTATTGCCATATCGAAGCAATTTCACTTCTATTTCCTTCCGAAGACGTTTCCCAGAGACACAATTTCTTTCAGTACTATCCCACAGTCCCTTTTTATGTTGAGATATAATAAAGTGATTTATTTTATTATAATTAGTATCAAATGCACGGTTTTGGATCTAAATCCGTTAAAGTCGTAATTTTCTTAATGCGTTGCCACTTTCTTTCTGTTACTTACTATGATCTCAAAGGTTTATACAGCCACGATATTTTTTTTTGTAAAATGCAGATGCAATCAACATTTTTACACACTAATTTGGTGTGTATTAATTATAAACGCGCAATATGTTGGTATACACCACAAGGGTATTTATTGGAAATAAAAATGTACTTTCCAATAACATCGCTAACTAAAATATCTGCTAACAACTAAACTCACAACAATCTCTTTCTAAACTTAACTCTACAAAATCTCCCTTTAAATTTACTTACTCCTAGCATTATTTCATTATTATTCAGATAATAATATTACTCATTTCTTTTAACTAACTAAAACAGTAAACTACCCTATTTATATGCAATTACATACATCTAATATTTTCTGTAAGCAGCTTGTGAATTCCAAAAAGGTTGTTATTCTTATAATACCAAGATACTTCTATGGGACCAGCTACATTTCTCCAAGAGCCCACACATGCAGCTTATCTTCTATAAGTCTATCAAGCTTACCTCTGCATTATCTGCGATCGTGGTAATCATGCCTGTCTCTATCATTTTTAGAAATGCGTTCTCTGTAGTCATCTCGAAAAAACCTGTCATCTCTGGTATCTTCTATGACATACATTATTTATTATAAGATATTTCCAATTACGTCAATATCTATCATAACGATATTTTTTAGCACGTTTACCTTCTCCTTTTTTCCTCGATGGTTTCCTAGATTTTGCTATTCGTCTTAGAGTTGCTCTAACTGTTCTAGGGGTAGCATAGCCACTTTTCCGCTATGGCTAAACAACTTCCTTAGGTTTCTCAGCCCGAAAATCTTCACTTTCCCATGACTCAAATTCCATAGTTGTTTTCATTTGTTCCGTCAAAAGTAGGAGGTTTTAAGTATCTGATACTTGACCAGACGTGTATTTTCTGTGTAGATCTTGAAATTCAAGCACTATTGTCTGATCTTTACCCCTTATTGCATATTTCACAACTTCTTCTACATCGTTGACACTTCTTCATACTGAAAGCTCTTCTTGAAAACCGTCGATTATATCCAGCTATTCTTCGTTCACATGATTATATTGAATTTTATTATACCGGTCTTTTATTTAATCATTTATAATGTTAATTTCTGGTTTTATTTCTTCACTATGATTCACTAATTTATTGCCTATTTCAGCAAGCATTTTGTAGTTTAAATTGTCCAATTTACTGTTCAGGTCACTATTTAATTGTTCAATATATGATTTTGACTGGCTACTTTAGTGTTGAAATTTTTTATTTTGACTGTTCATTAACCACTTAAATTGTCAATTTTCGCCATAATTGTTACCAACATCACTTGCAAAGCTTCTATTTTTTCTGTTTTAGAAATTATAATTTTTATTTTCTGTCTCCAGGCAGTTACGCCGAACATGTGTGATTATGTCTCACAGTTTATTAAATCTCAGCTGCCAGTTGTTACGAACTTATGGGCGTGAATTAGCTCTAAACTCACAGTATATTAGTATATACCAAAAGGTTGTCTATTTCAAATATAAATGTTTTTTACATAAACAGTTTACAATAAACAGAAGACTAAATACTCCACAATAATCACAATTGAATATTCGCTATGAATTAATCATGTCACGACCAAAATCACTTTTAACAACTAAATTAATAACTAGCTCTTTATAACCATAACTATACGCAATTTTTTTTGTAACTGTATTTACACCTAGCATTATTTGATATTCAAGTAATGCTACGTCTAATCTCTTCTAACAAAAATGGTAAACAGCCTTTCCTATGTATATACCATTATACAGATCTAATATTTTTAGATATGGTCATTTAAGAAAATAATATACACTTCCAGAAAATACTTTTGAAAAGCACGGAACCATGTGATTACAATAAAGTTTCGTCTATCTATGTCAAATGGTTTCAAAACAGCTGCACATTTCCTTTATGAAGTATATCGCCAATTTCCCCAGAATCAGTCGTATCGTAACAATATTTTAAAATTCATGATTTAGCATTTTAGCATTGGTATTAATAGTGCTATAAAGAAACAATTAAGCAACAAGGGAAACAATTTTAAGTAGTATCGACAAAATAGCCACTTTAATGAAAGAAGCCAATAAATAAATTCTTATTACCATTATAAAAATTTGCATTAAACATAGTTAAGGACTTTACATAGATTTATAACAGAGTTATTTATGTGAATGAGACATTGAGGGATAAATCTAATTGTGGTATATACCCACTATTATTTTAATCATGCAAACTATGTCACATATTTCGAAATATAATGTTCTAGGACTACTTCCTTTGGTACGTTGTTTATGACAGAAACTAACATAGGCGGTTCTCCAAACGATGGGAACCATTATCCCTATAGATATCGTTGGGGCCGTTATAAAACTCGATGATTTTTCTGATTGTTCTGAGAAATAATACGGCTCTTGAGCCAAGACTTTAGTATCTTCAAACATAATGGTATGACATGTTTCATGATGATGTTCTGCTGCGGCTGATTGATTAATATGAACATGATGAGTACAACATTCGTGCTCCTTTAAACGAGTAGCAATGGTACGCTTAGTTTCTCCAATGTAGACTGTACCACAGGAACAAGGGACCTCCGCTTTGTAACGGCATAAAATCTATTAAAGAAGAGATAACGTGTGATATCTTTTAGATTGAGGAGAATACTATTTTCCAAAATTAGTTTATAAGTCTAATAGTTTGGGTAGTTAAAAAATGAGAATTCCACTACTAAATTAACTAAATTTTAAATAAGTATAGTTAAATATTTTTTATAGTTAATAGACATAAAATATAGCGCAAAATGGGTCCGGGCATTCCCCAAACTTCATGCTCAAACTTCAAGTGAACTATTGACCAATTTAGAGCTTTATATTTTGACATATCATCACATATTGATAATATTTTAACTGAAAAAAATCATATTGCGAAGATTAACTATGTAATTATAGATTTCAGTGATTATTCCATGACACGAGCACAGATTTCCTGATCTGAAGGCAAACAATTACAGTTTTTACATAGAATTCACAACATTTAAAATCAAAAATGTTATTTAGATTTTCCAAAATTGTTCAACGTGAAATTAATGCTACCATCTCTACTGGTTTCTTTAATGTATATTTAAAACATTTTCATAATATTAAGGGAATCAATCATCAATCATTTCTTAGATTATTATTAAGAGCAAAATGCTACATAAAATTACTTATAGAGTTAGATTTAAGACATAACTGCACAATTTTTCAACGTCATTGTGTATGACACTGGGATTTTGGATCATAAATCGCTGGTAATGCGTTTTGCCCATGCTGACTTAACGAATGAGCCGGTTTATAGATTTACCAGAAAAGTCATTATCACTGTACTTAATAGATGTAGAGAAATGCTAGAGGAGTGGAACTGGGATGGAGTTTACAACGGGGATAATAGCGCTCAGCATAAGTTTAATGAATTTTATTCAAAATTCATTGGTATTACCATTGGAATTAGAAACTCCTGCAAAACAAAGCGCCAGTTATTTTGTCTATCTAGGCAAATATCTGAACCAACCATAATCGCGTATTATAAAATATACTCAAATCTTCTTAAGAGGGTTATTTTGCTTGCCAAGACAATTGAGAGAGAGATTAGAGCATCCGATATTTAATGTGGATCAATCTGGAGGTCTGTACGGCAGATTACTGGCCGGGAGTCGGTGAATCGTAGAATTACCCTAAGGGATGATGATGGGCGGGAGATTGTCAATGGTCGGCAGTTTGCCGATATGTTTGTAAATCATTTTGATCTATCATCTTGTGCGCAGGATAACAGGGATTTCTCTTATCCTTCGTTTCCTGTGGGTGGGCAGAACTTCATCCTTTCTCCAATCACTGAACCTGAAGTTCGCAGCATAATACTCCATCTTAAAAATGGTATTTTTTTTGGTCACGATAACGTTCCTGTTTCTGCTCTTAAGCATCGTGTGGATGTTCTTTCGCCTCTACTTACTAACCTTATTAATTCGTCGTTTGAGTCTGGAAGTGTTCCATGAATTGAAGATTTCCAAGATTGTTTCCATTTTTAAAAAGGGAAGTCCAATGGAAATAAATAATTACCGTCCGATTTCTTTGTCTCCTACGATCTTCAAGATATTTGAAAAGTATGTTAAGCCCCGCCTGGAAGACTTTCTTTGTCGGAACGGTTTGTTTTCGGCCTGCCAACATCATTTCCGCCAAGGTAGGTCGACTGAGTCGGCCATGTATGATCTGCTGAAAAATGTCTACACTAACTTCAATTGTGGACAGCTAACTGCACTGTTGGTATGTGATCTTAGCAAGGTGTTAGATATGGTCGACTATGTTCTACTGCAGGAAAAGCTGGAAAGATATTGAGTGCGTGGAATTGCACTGGAGTGGTTCTCTTCTTATCTCAGAGACAGGATCCGGTATATGTCGCTTGAGGATTTTAGTTCTGTATCTGTGAATATTGTTACAGGTGTACCTCAGGGCTGCATATTGGGTCCATTATTGTTCAATTTATTCATAAACGATCTATCTGAATGTACTACCACAGAATTAGTAATGTACGTCGACGACACGACTGTTGTGTTTTTTGCTGATAATGCAGATGATTTAATCCGTACGGCAGAAAGTGTTCTACGAAATGTTGATTCTTAGTTCGCAAACAATAACTGGAAGCTGAATTTGACCAAGACTCACTTCATAATTTTTAATAACTGCCAGCCAACCGATTTTAATATGAGCATGGATTTGAATGGTCAATTAGTGAACCAGGCATTAAGTAGCAACTTTCTTGGGCTGCAGTTAGATGTCAATCTTTCATTCAGTGAACACATTGAAAATTTAAATAAAAAGTTTAACTCAGCAATGTATGCTTTGAGAGCACTTAGAGTTGTTGTAGCTATGGACACCCTCATGATGGTGTACTATGGATATTTAGAATCTCTGATCAGATATGATGTTCAATTTTGGGGATGAGGTATGCCGGGATCTGTTGTCATTTTCAAAACTCAAAAGAGAGCACTGTGTGTGAAGTTTAGAATGGGCCGAGCGGATTCCTGTAGGGACGTTTTTGAAGGAAAGAAGATTTTACCGCTTCTAGCCTTGTATATAACCTCAATGCTGAAACATGTTTTTAAAAATCAGCACTTGTTTGAGAAACAGTTACAAGTACTAGTGTATAATACCAGGCATAGAGAACAACTTAGACCCGACGCACTAAACTATTCTAAGTATTTGAATAGCCCTTATTACCGGGCAAAGATCGTATTTAGTAAACTCCCTGTAAGTATCAGAAAACGGAGTATGCGTTCAAGAAGGCCATCAGGGCTCTTTATCTGTCTGCACGTTTTATTCTTTGACGGAATTTGAGCAACATCTTATTTTTCTTTTCTTCTCTCCGCTCTCGTTTTGATTTGTTGACATTCGGGTGTTTTGTGGAGCATCTCGAAAGTGATGTTTATGATTTTGTGTTAATTTTGTTGTGTGTTTATTTGTTTCTTGATTTGGATATTTGTAATTGTCCATGCTTTTATATTTTGCAGCCCTATTGGTGCCCAAAATGTACGTGCTTTAATGTGAATTGTATGTTAAAATACTGTTGAAATTCTATTCACGCCTTATGGCATTATGAATAAAGTATTATTATTATAAATATCCTTAGGAGAGATCGTTTGAAATTGTTTAAGCGTAATTTTTCCTATATATCACTTCATAATATAATAAAATTATTTGCACCTCACAAATTTAAAGTCTTTATTATTAGATGTTACTTATTCTTTTGAGTTTGTTCTCGCATCCATTATCTTAAAATATCAATTAATAGTGTATACAAGGCTAGTCTAGTAATTAAATACAATTTGCTTAGTCTTCTTTTGCAGTTACAATTATCTAATCTGAGTATTCCCCTTATGACATTCATGGTAATTATATGCAAGATATATGTTTCCGGTTATGCAGTATCTTTTTCTTGTTTATACGAGTAAGTTCACTAGTCTTTGAAGATGTCCCTTGAAACTGTAGACGAAGCGTCGTCACTTCACGATCTCCACCCGGAAATATATATCCCACAATAAAGAGGATCTATTTTTTTAATATTTTGTTACTAATGTTCTAACTTGAATAAAATAGAATAAAATATTTTTAATCTAAATCTCTTTATCAACAAAGACTAAATTCTTTTATTTACTACTAAGATGAGATATATAACACCACTGTTTCTTAAAATTATATAGAAAACTTTTGGTTTAGTTCGTTCGTAACGTTTTGTATTCACACCTTTTTCAACTTGATTTAAATGTATTCTTAGATATTAAAATATTCTTACAAGCGTTTTAGCTCCAGACATCATAAATCATTTCAGCAAATCGCCTTGTGATAAAGAATTAGATTCCTCCTTATTATTGTAATTATACAGATTATACAATTTATGATCTGAGATGATAAACTGTTCCACAACAAAGGCGGCTGTGTCCGGAAGCCATAATTCAGGTACTAATAAAATACAGGGATATTTACTTTAGATTCACCACGAGTCGGGAATAGGGTAGCGGGTAGATGGGCGGATATCAAACTTGCCACGTTCAACTAAAATAGGATTTCATACCAATTTAAAACATAATTTTTATCTTCTGCACAATGGATATAAATTATGGCCGTTTTTACCCGAGGACTTGTGTGCAGTTTAGCCGTTTTTTGCAAGTTATTGTTGACAGAAAATAGGCTTTTGTGTACACTATTTTCTTTTTGTCCAGTTACTCCCACATTTATATCAGTCGATATAGATACGCAGCTTATAGTAACTTTTTATTTCCGGATTTATTTAATTGGCGAGGGTCCTTTTTTGTTAGGTGCAAAATTGCTTTTTTATTATCGAAAATGAAACCAAACGTTATCTGTAAATGGAAACAGCCATGCACTATTACAATTAATTTAGTTAATAGTATTAAAGTAGTCGTTAGAAAATGGAGAAATAAAACGTTTCCAAGATTTTCAAGAATGATAAACATTATTGGGAATTTTATGACTAGAGAATAGTAAACTATCAAAAATTGTATAGCAGAGATAGAAATGTCGAATAGTATAAGTATGAGACCAGAGGAATTTAGACTACATGGGCATTTTTGCAATTGAAACGGAATGGAGAATCATTCATATTGAAAAACGCGCATCTCAGTTCAAGAGACCAGGAATCATTTTTACCACATGATTCGTTTAACTCAAAGATACTGAAAATCCAAAAAATCCACATACCTCCAGTTTCACTTCGTCCGACTATAATTTCTTTTACATCTCTCACTTACCATTTATAATGAATGATTTACTTGTCATCTTGGCTGTAGTTATTGTATATATAAAAGTTACAGATCCATGACTTATCTTCAGGTTTTTTTGGAGATAATGTGTTGGCTTTTCTTTTTACCGATGTGTCTACAACCATTCTAAGTGATGTGCTGGACATTCTTTCCCCCGGTTGCAGAGTCTCCCTTGGAGATCAGACTATTATGTTCTAGTGAGAGAATCTAGCTCGACTGTCACACATACACAGGAAACAGCAGTACTTGGTGTATCCCAACTGCATGCTCAGCAATATTGCAATAACCTTGTCTCTGTACTTGATTGCTAAATTCATATTGTCATATGTTTCCTTCATATGGACAGCATGACCTACATGAATTGAAGGAAAAGAATTACCATTTTGTAGCCAAACAGTTCTTAAACTAAGCTTTGATGAGTCTATGAATAGCCTCCAGTCCTGTGGCTTGTACTCCACATTAAAAGCTGTCATCAACTCATTCACCTTACAGCTGGCAACTAGGCTATTATTTCGTTTTTAAAATATGGAAGTGGAACTTTCTCCCCTAATCTCATACCAAATTAATGATAGTAGGTTGTCTTTACGAGTAGAGTAATTGGGCATTTCTGGGTGAAAAATGTTATATGACCACACACATAACAGAAATTGTCAGATTTGTTAATACAATTACGTGGCAACCTGGCTTTTCAAGTCAAATATGACCACCAAACAAAACTGTAAACAGTGAAAGGAACAACACTTTAACCATCACTCCAAGCAAGCTGTACACTGGCAATGAACAACAGAAGGTTTATAGTTTATAGACTTCTCATTCGCGCACTCATGTTTGCTAACCCCTCTATTCCCTATAAGTACTACTTTACTTAGCTGCTCGGAGCACCACACGCTTCATTGTATGTGAGTTACTGTTTACTTTGTTCCGCTCGTAACGTACAAGAGAGAAAAAGGAAGCGAAGCTAAGCTAGCTTATACGCATTACTATTTATTGCTAAGCGAGCGTATACGTAAAGTCACGAATGAAAATGCGCATTCATTAATTAGAGCGTGGGGGGTTTATTCGCCTAGTAAAAAAAATCACAAAATGTATATTTCTTTATATTATTAAGTTATTATTGGTTATATTGAAATAAGATGACAACGTTTTGCGTGACACTGTTTGATACCATAGAACACGAGACAAGGAAAACAAAAGTAGAATTTATATTTCTTAATATTATTATGGGGAACAGTGTCCAAGTAAAGTGATATTGTTTGATACCTTAACACTCCACCAGGGACATATAAGCTAAAATTTTAATTGTTACCTAACGTAATTGACGCAACAGTGTTGACAGCGAAGGGAAATTTGGTTTATACAGATTACCTTATAATAAATACTTTGGTATTATTACACTTTATTTATTACTAAAAATTATACGGTCAACGCCGGATATGTCAGCTAGTACATCATAAATGGGCTAGAGTTTCGGAAATATCAGCTAACTAAGCGTGTTTAATGTCATACACTGAAATCAATAAGAAATAAGAATGTTCAAGTCAGAAACATTTTCATTGTAGACCAGTGTTATCTGAAGAACTCAACAAGATTATAAATCCACTCATGTCCAATGCCAACAAAGCATCGAAAATACAAAATTAAATTTTCCGCACAAATACTTCATCACGACTATTTTTCGTCCTCAGGTAAAAATCACAGTGATGATTTCTTCCTCAAAGAACACAATCCCCATTATACAAAATATTCAACAAAATTTCTTGAAAAATGTGGACTAGTATACATAGAACAAAGGAATATAATGATTTACACTAGCTGCAAATCATGACTGACAAATAGGTCACAATAATTAAGTTTCTGCCCGAGAGTATGTTCTATAAAATTCCGACTAACCGAATTTGTCCAGAATGAGTATACACTAACCACCCTACTCAATTTCAAAGGTAATAGGAAATAGCGTCCTGGCTATAAATCCCAGTAGAATAGAAGTTTTTCGTCATCTTGACAAAGTATGATTGCTCAAAACATCGACTGTTAGATCAGTGGTTCCTAACATTTTAGTAATCGCGACATCCTAAATATACAATGATATTTTCGCGACCCCCAGTTTGTAGTAACATAATAATCATTAAGATTTATTTTAAATTAGTGGTTTTATTTACTAACTTTAGAATGGCAAAAAAATCATAAAAAAGAAATTAGCTAATGTATTTAATTAGATCTCTGCTATTGGAGACTGTCACTGTACAATTTTGGTTCAATTGTATTACTTTATGCTATTCGGATGCAGGAGTCTATTCGGTGCCGAAATTCTTTTCTTCGTTTTAATGTTTACCATTGTCGAATATCCCTGTTCGCACAAATATGTGGAAACAAAATGCAGCATATATTGAGTTGCAATGGTAAACAGGTGTGACCTAACTTTTCTTCTTAAAAACGAAGATCATACTTGAATCTTTTATCAATTTTAACACTGTGTCATCATCCATTGCTGTTAAATTGATAGTTTCCCAGTTATTAAATGGATCTTGAATCCACAATTTTCTGCTATCATCTTCGTTATTTGGAAAATATTTTTCTAATTTTTCAAATAATTTTGATTTTTACTTAAAGATTTTATGTGTATATTATCAAATTCAAAATTGTGCTTTAAAATAATTTGTGAATAATTCGGAAATATTTAAAAACAGTTGATTCTGTTCTTTGAATCAATCTGTTAGTTTCATTTTTATCGCCTATATTTTACCTTGCATAGTGAGAATGTTGAACTGGTTTTCTTGCAGAGATAAATTAACTGGTTTAAAATAGAGCAAATATCTGCCAAATATAAAAGTTTTGCAATCCAGTTTCTTATCGAAATAAGTGGCCAAGCTGAATTTGTACCATTTAAAAATAAATCTACTTCCGTTTTTAATTATATCAAACGCGCAACAATTTTCCCTCGTAATGGACATCTAATTTCTGTGATCAGCATCAACTTCTTCACAAGGAATAGAAAATAGTCTTGAATTAAGAGCATTTACTTTTAGAAAATTTATAATTTTTACAGAAACCATCATTAATTCGTGTAATTTTGCACTCATTTCTTTAGAAGCTAGTTAATCTCTGTGCATAAAACAATGAGAAGCCATTATGTTAGAATTTGCATTTTGTTTTATTCGAGAGACGACTCGTCATGGCAGCTGCACGATCCGTACAGATTCCGACACAGTTTTTCCACTATATGTTATTGGATGTGAAAAATGAATTAATTTCGCTAAATATACTTTCACTTATATCATGCTCTAATTCTAATCAAACAAAATTTCTTCAAATACATCTTCTTTATTGTGATGAATAAATCGCACTTACCCCAAACAGATAATCTTGTTGGAAACGTCAGTTGATTAATCTATTTGTAGTGAAAATTAAGGAGAATTCTTAATATTTTGCATTAACTGCTCTTGAAAATCGTCTGTAATCATATTAGTTCTATGACAAATAGTATCATTTGACAAAGGTAACTCTTTGATTTGATTCGCCTTTCATATTCCAAATAGTTCTTCGCTAATAATAATCATGCATGATTTCAATAAACGTTCACCTATCGA
Source organism: Sperchopsis tessellata (assembly GCA_033557685.1). Lineage (NCBI taxonomy): Eukaryota > Metazoa > Arthropoda > Insecta > Coleoptera > Hydrophilidae > Sperchopsis > Sperchopsis tessellata. Next base: position 22,995 of record JAWQRN010000384.1, read on the forward strand.
GTATGGTTTCTTTGAATTCGCAATACGCAAAGTTGTTATAAATTAAGCTTTAACTAATGATTTATTTTTAAGAGTTGTTGTTGTTATTCTAATAAAAAAACTCTTCTGGTTTATTTTTATATTGCTTCGTATCTAAATGCCTTTTTAATTTATTTGGTTTGAGACATTCATTTGAGAGGATTACATCGGAATTTCATCCATTTCTACACCGATAAATCCGAATTTTGAATAACTTGTATCATATTTCTTGTATTTTATTTTCCTGAATTTTTGTATTTAAGAGTGGCATTATTTTCTGTTCGATATGACATGTTTACATCATCCGTGGAACTATCACTACAACCGCTTTCACATTTTCATTTGAGCTGCCCGGAGCATTTATATTTAGAAAATTAAATTATGTTCCTTGTTTGCTCATTTTATAGCGGTAAAATTATAAAGAAATTGTTAACATATTTATATTAAAACTGCCACTCGAAAAGTAATTGAACTCAAGTAGCACTTTTTTAACTTTGTCGATACACACGTTCTATGCATTCGCACTTGTACAAGTGTTTTGGTAATTCGGAGAATCACTCGCCGAGAAAGAAATATTTGAGCGAACTAGATAAATAGGCAAGCAGTGCAAGTGCAGTCAATTAAGCTAAAAATCAGCGCGACAACAAGCATTTATCTAACGCCGGTCCAGGTTCTTTTGCAACTTGATGAGTGGGATATGTGATGAGTTAGTTGCAAGGTCGGTATACAGCCATCTTGTTCTTAAGTATGGGGTTAGTTGCGAAGGAACAACATAACATAGGCATAAACAACCTGACAACTTGCATGCGTACGTGGATTCGTTGAGCTATTTTCTATCCTTATCCTTGGTGTATGTCTGGAGTTTACATTGATTATAATTTGGTAATGGAACCTAAGGCCCCCGATCTGAAGATACATCTCGACTGAGCGAAGTGCAATGGAAAAATCGTCCTAGTGGTAGATCAAGTTATAGTGGAAATTACCCGAGGTATAAAAGCTCATAGAATCGAGGAAAATATGCGTTTAAAAAAATGTTTAATCGGAAGCTATCTTCTACTAACAGAGGTTTTTGAGCTTATCTAATGAAATAATCAAAAACATCTGGCAGAAATTGCGGAGTCTGGTAGAGGCATGACGCCCCTTGGAAAAACAGTCTCGACAATAGTACCTTAAAATATCTGCCAGATCAGGGAATAATAGTGTACATCATCATGTTGAGGTATCTAGGTATTTGGACACTTTCCTAGTCTCTGGAAGTTGGTGTAGGTGAATATAATTGTACTGCAATTGCATCAAGGGACAAAACAACATCATGCTCTAGGGCGGTTGTCTTCTCATTAACACGTTAGCTACAATGCTTCTTTGGAGTTATTCGACGGTGATATATCCTCAAAGGATGCAACGAAATACCTAAATAATAACCTAGGCGACTTAACTTTCGAATTTACACGATCTCTATAATGTATAAGAAAACCAAGCTGTTATGTAGACTATACTTCATTCTAAAAAACCAGTTGAAATTATCGCTCGATACATCGTTACCAGAACAGGATTCGGCCTGTACTTACAGTAACACAGCGTGAGTGTACCAACCTACGTCCATGAAATGCCAGCAGGTATCTTAGTACAATAAACAAAGACAGCTCTTTCATTAAAAGCTTGACCGAACGATAGCCAATAAGAAAACAAACAAAAAGTAACTCCTCCTTGAGGTGCGTGTGTAAGTAGAGCAACTCGGACCTCGAAAAGAAGTCCGAGAAATGTAAGTAAATCTTATGTGCTAAATGGGGCTCCAGTCCTTTGTTTCTTCCTCTTATTAATTTTTTATACACCATTAAATTACCATTTTGTTTCTGTCTCAGAAAGAAGTTCAACTTGGTAGTTGAAACCTCACCGTTTCAAGAACAACAAGTCTTGAAATGTCCCTTGTCTATATACATACTATTCACCCCCATAAACTTGGAAGACAAGTTTTTCTTGACCCACCTCAAAATTGATTCTGACATTTTACCTTCTAACTCTTTCTTATTTTAATATAATATTTAAATGAGTGTTATATATTAGTAAAATCGGAATTCTAAAATTAAATTTAAATAATGGTTAAGCTATTTCTAATAGAAACTGGTTTTTGGAGCATTCAAAAATTTAATGTCATTTCTGGTTATTTAAAAAGTAGATTTTTTATTATCGGGACAATCTGTCCCAACAGACATATTATCTGGGATACATCGTCCAAACAGACATTGTAATTGGGAACTATTGTCTAACTAGACCAGAGAAAAAGTTCAGTAAATAGAACACTATTTATTTCAAATAAAAAAGAAGCACAAAGCTATGTTGCATGCATTAAAAATAATGCCTTTTTGCAGCCTTGCTTCTTGCGCAATTAGAATGTGATCGCCAATGTTCAGGAATTTTTTGCCCTTTTGCTTGATCTCCCTGAAATGGTATTTTTTTTCACGGTAGCATTTTTTCCCCAACTCTATAAAATCTTCTGCTAAAGGGACAAAAAATCCAGGATTGATCCATTTTTTAATGTACGTTTTTATATATAATACTGGTATTTACTGCAGCATCATCAGTATTTTATAGAAAACTTTTCTCCACCACTTCAATCAAATTAATAGAGGCCTGCCACTTGTCGGTGAGGTCGATGCCTCGCATACATTTCTTGTAACATGCAATAATTTCAAGGCAAGGGACATCCAATTTGGCACCATATTTTTGTGTTCTTTTACAGTTGTCATATCGTTCCCATGGCAATTGCTAAGAGCGACGACATCCTTGGTGTCTTGCCATCTTATGACGGTAACTCATTTGTTGTAGAATTGAAATGTTACCTCTCCTAGCTCTAATCTGTCTTCAAACATAGGCACAATCTTCCGGTTCTTCATGCACATTCCTATCGCTACATATGGTAAAGTCTCCATAAGTTTGGTGGACATAAAAAATCTGTCGAAACAAGGCGACATCATCGTCTTTTATGGTGGAAGCCAATTTTTCTACCACCTTTTCTCCTAAAGTTTTGTCAACTCGTTGGTTTTTCTTGCCACTGTATACATTTACATCGTCCACATATCCCGTTTCGGAGTTGCTTCTCACACTGTATTCCTTGTTTTATGGGTTTCAGTGTACTGCTTCATTACAGTTCTACCTTTGAATTGATTTGTTAATGCCTTGAAAAACGGAATCTTGCCTAGCTTTTTGAAATGTGTGTTTTATACACTGTAACACTTTGTCAATATAATATGTTTTACTAGAAATTTGAGATTTATCGGGATGGTTAAAATATAGTTTTCCAAAAGAAGTTTACATCTATCTCTAGAAATAGCTTTCTTCGATGGATGTGAAGACCAATAGTAGTTAAAATTTCACAACTTATTGTAACTCATCACAAATACAAACTCTCCAATACAAACACTGTCCGTAGTCCTCGTCAGAATCATACACATCAGAATAGTCCGAGTCGCTAAAATTTAGGTTTTCGCCAATTTCTAAGAGTTCTTTTTCGCTTAGAGCCCTATTCAATTTAAAAATTATTTTTGGGATTAGGTTTACGGAAAGAAAGGACATAAAGTAAGACATGCGTCTATAGAAACAGTAAATGGAACAGACAGAAAGAACCTTGTTGGGAGGTATGAAGGCATATAATATCGTAAAATATGGATATATAATCCCAAATTGTTGTTAGTGAGAATTATTTATGATATAAAAAAAAACTATAATAATGAAATACTTTTTTGTGGCAATCTTTAGCACCTGCAATGTAGGTGCTACAATGTATACAAACCAGTAGGAATATATCATATTATCTCTGAATAGAGCAATGCCAACTGTTAAACATAACCTACAAAACATTAAGTTTACAAATTCCAATACAAATATGTTCATAAATGTCAAAATACTTTTGCTGGGACATATTGTCCCATTAGATCTGAACGGGTTAAACCAGACAGACAGCCGTAACTGCATTCTAATTCACCAAATGATAAAAACAGTAATATCTCCCAAAATCAACTTTATATTAATATAGAACTTTCAACTCTCAGAGTATACTGGACTCGATGTAAATGAATTGTACTAGCCAACTTGCAGTTCGGAGAGTTGTAGTCTAAAACCAACTCCGGATCAACAAATGAATGAAAATGAAAAGCGTAATTACTAAGATGGATGTTTTATGGTACATAATTGATCGAGAGCCAATAATTACAGTGAAGAAAATTCCAAAAGGTGTACAATATTTCAGTTTTATTATAATTTAATTTTAATTTATAGTATTTCAATATGTCGAGTATTTAAAATAAATTATTAAGTCATATATGTAAAGTGTCTCGAAGAAAATATGGACTGAAAAAATAGATATTGAAAATAAACTAAGAATAAACTATGAAAGAGTAATACATCTCCTTAACTCTCCAGCTCTAACAGCTCCACATTCCACAATATAACTTCTCATTTCAACTCTTCACTCTCCTTTCTCGTAAAATGTAGTTGCCAAAATGCATTTACAAAACACCAATGGCCTTTTTAAAGCTTTCGGTTTTGCATTTAAAAGAATAAAATGGATGTAATAGTGAAATAAAATATAAAATTCAGAGAGTAGATGTCGAAACTGAAGTATAAAATAAGACAATGACGTAAAAATAAAATAAATTGATGTAGAACTCTTTTGTAACTTATTTTGAAAAAAATTAGAAACTTGTGAAAATTATCTAGGACTGGAAGATTGACACTAAACTCAGAAATCAATTATGAACAATTTTAAGTTGTACAATAAAAAATAATACATAATCATTAGGGTGGGTCGAAAATAAATTGCCTTATGCCAGTAGTAACTTGGAAAAAATCAATTTAAAATCGGTTTAGATATTTAGATTTTCATAAAACAATCAATAAAAACAAAACATTAAAAATTAATTTTCTTGTATACACTGCTTAATTTCAAGACATTATACAATGGATTAACCAAACATTTTGTAAATTTTTTAAAAATTTAGCATTTTCGTAATTTTTAGGCATTTTGGACGAATGTCAGAAATATAATACAATAAATGTACTTATCGTTTTTATACGATTATTTTAGGTATAAATAACCGGTTTACATCAGGAAAATGCCATTTAGAAATATATATTTTAGATTAGGAAATTGTCAAAATTTTCAGATTTTAGATTAAAGCGCTATCTGAAGATCTTAATCGATTTTAATTTGATTATTTTTTCCAAGTTACTACTGCAACTTTCCCGCACTATTTGAACTTGATCAAGTAAACATTATTATTTTCGACCCACCCTAATATACATCAAGTAGTTGTCCGACAGCCTTACAATCTGAGTAATATTTATAATTCGACTAACTGATTATCGTCCATATACGCCCTGTTTTATTGTTTTTATAGTGCTTAGTGCGTAAATCAGCAGCTCTTGACAACAAAGGTAATTTGGATACATTGTTATAAATATCATATAAAATATCTTGGCTAACAGACTGAAAAGAAAATATTAAATTAATTATTAAATGAGCGTAAACGTAATAGTAATAGATTACTTTTTAATTTCTTATACAACTACAAAGTAATATGCATGAAGTAAAATATATCTATCTATTTATATTTCGAGCCGTCTCGTAGCTCAGTGGCTAAGTACTAGGCTACTAAGCATGGGGTCTCGGGTTCGAGTCCCAGAGGCGGTCGGCTTTTTGTAATTAGTGAAAAGTCTTTATAGTGCTCGTCTTTTGGGAGGACTGTTAAACGGTGAGTCCCGTGTATTTTAGGTAAAATGAAGACCACGTGCACTTAAAAGAACCCAATTCCAGTTGGAAAATTCCCAGGCGAGGGAGCCATCGGTGACATGCCATAGCAGCGGAAATAGACCGACACTAAAAAAACAAATAAAAAAATCAATATTTCGACCTGTAAAGTGGCATCGGGTATTTCCATATAAACTCCATAAGGGTGCCAGATTTTACATTATATGTGCGTCTTAAAATATACTAAATAATGAATTTGATTCATAAATAAATTACTAATGTCACAAATATTTTCACATTAATTGTATCAAGTTTGTGTTAATTAGATAATAAATAAATGACGAAATGACTTGTACAAATACATTCCTTTGTCGTTTTCAGACAGATTCCTAAGATCTGACAAGGAACATGTAGGAATAGAAATACAATTAACAAGAAACTTTGAAGTACATATTTACCATTTGATGACTTTTATGGCTCGAGCCAGAAATAATTCAGTATTAAAACTGTAGGTAAATAATCTTGTTGAAATCATTGAAAGCAAAAAATTAATTTAACTAAATTATCTAAATAACTAAAATATTCACGCCGAATAAACGTATTAGGTCTCGTAATCCTTCATTGGAAATGCAAAAGCTCCATTCTGAAACAACTAACTGAAATTATTATATATATATATTTTTGTATCAACCGATTGAAAGGTTATTTTAGTTTTACGAGTAACAACATGAAAGAGAAACGGTTATTTTACAAACAAATGAGTATTAAAAGCTTCAATAAACATTTTCCGCGGACAGGGCCAACTTTGGTTTGAACGGGATGAAATGGAATTTAATTGTGATATAAACTTACTGTTTACTAATAAATAACGATAAATTGAGCACATAATGATATAATTTTAAAAAGCTGAAAGTCAAAAATCAAACAGGGAAATCGGATTGGAAAGCACTGAATCAATGCATTATGCCGCGCTCCATGGAGGTAATTCAATAGAGTGATTCCCAGCACCGCTGTGGAAATTTTAAATCGGTTGCGCGATAACATGGTTAGTTAAAATTCACTTTGGCGGCTCTTTTGATGTACATCAAATGCAACGACGATTTTAAATATAATTGCCCCGACATCAACCAATAATTAATCTACGTAATAATTAAATCAATTCACCATCATTATATAGTGTAGTATGTACAACTATTAGACAAAATCTCATTTTAATTAGTTCAATTTTTCCTAAGACTTTCTGAGAAGTAAGTTATCCGTAGAAATTCAAGACTGCATTTCATTAATGAATACTTCTTTACGTGGAAGGTTATTTTAAATATAATTATAATTAAAGAGTACGGAAAATTTCTACAGTTAATTTGCTATTTGAGAATTATGCCGTAAATGTTCACATTTTTGTTTATTTACTATTAAATGTAGCTAGATATAAAACGGAACGCATAGTAAAAAATATAATGGGCAATCTAATGAAAGACGAAAGAAGAAATAATAGAAGCTGATATATGTACTCCTTTCTACCTTAACTGGTACATCCGTGCATATATACTGTATATCTAAGCATAATCTACGTATGCTGCAATATATTCAAGTATATGGTATATATATATATATATATATATATATATATATATATATATATATATAATATAGTTTG
>JAWQRN010000385.1:0-30408 GCA_033557685.1 Sperchopsis tessellata
CCCCATTCGCCTATGGTCAACATTTTCTTCAATGATTTTTGGGGGACCCCAATGCATAAGGTACTTAATTAATTTAGAAATTAAATAATTGTTAAATCTTGTTTCTCGTATATTTAACAGAACGTCTACGTCTGCAGAACTTTACAAAGGTCAATATTTACTTTCCTAATAAATCTTTAATTACTAATCAGATTGGGCTACAAACCGTTATTTTTGAGCTTAATAATAATATGTATTTTAAATATTCGCAATTCGTTCTACGTCGATATGTATATAGATATATAACAAAAAAAAAAACTTTTTTTACTAACTCACGTAGCTCTAATTTCCTCTAGATAAATCGCAGCTGCGTTGCACTGAGGTGGAGATATTTATTAATGTTAACACGTAAAATATGTATATGAACTGCGACGCCTTACATACATGTTATATTATAACATGGAAGTAAAATTTCTAGTTATTATTTTGGGATAAAAAACTGACCTGGAGACAACATATCAAAGAATTACCTAATAAAAAAGCCGAAAAAAAGTATCATCTTAAGAGTACTTACTCACATTCAGGACAAACTTGCCCATAAAATTTTGGAAAACTGGAAATTTCACATCATATTCGTGTTTTTGGGTTATAAGAGATCCACCCCCATAGATGTAATTCAATCAAAATCATTTGAGATACCTTTCTTTAATAGAGGTTGATGCATTTGAAATATCGGATTTTATAAGGAAAAATTAAACTCACAGAATTCTTAAAAAAACAGACTTTTAGTAATCAAAAGAGTCTCCGTTTACATCAATACACCTTTACAACGATTTACAAGAGCTTCAGTGCCATTTTTGAAAAAATCTGCTGTATTCGAGTCAGTAAAGTTTTTGACTGCTGGTTTAATTTCTTCTTAGTTTTTAAAAACTTTTCCCCCTATAAAGTACCTGGATCACTTTATATAGTTTGAAATCGTGAGTAGTCGGTTGGAGATAAATCTGGTGAATACGGTGGATGTTGTAGAATTTCATAATTGGCCTCATTAAGTTTCTGAACAGTAATTTGTGATTTATGAGGTCTTGTATTATTGTGTAAGAGAATAGGTCCTTGTCGATTTATGAGCGCCGGTCGCTGTATTTTCAATTTTTCATGTATTTTTTTAATATATTTGCTATACCATTTTTATGCTTTCACCTCGAGGTAAGAACGAATAATCAATTACACTATGTATACTCCATCAAACTGTAAACAGTAAATTCTGTGGATGTAGTGAAGGTTTTGGAGCATGTTTTTGGTGGTTCATTCTTATCTAGCCATTGAGCTGATCACGATTGTCGTATAATATGTATTTTTCGTCGCACGTTAATATTCTATCCAGAAATGGTTCACGGTTATTTCTCGTAAGATGCGAAGAACAAGAGGCACCCACTTATCGATCTTTTTGACTGTATGTATGGCTTGGAGATGTCGTAATATTGTTGTATGATCAACTTGCATTCTGTATGCAAGTTCTCGAGATGTTTGACGTGGATCTTTCTCTACCAAGATCTTCAAAACTTCGTTATCAATTTTAGTTTGAGGCTTTTCACGAGGCTCATTTTCGATGGATTTTTAACCAACGCTGCAATGTTCGTTCACTCACAGAAGTCTCTACTTATATACTTTTAATATTACGAGTTGCTTCAGCTGCAATGTGTCTACGTCTAAGAAATCATAACGAATTATGAATCGTATCTCATTAGTTGACATTTTGAAAATTAGTATTAATTGTGGGTTTAAAAAAAATGTAATAACACCACGTAAAACAAACACAGTTGTATTTATCTACTTCTCGCTTCTAACAATTTAGGTTAGAAAATGAACTCAGTAGTATCAACATAAATTGAGGAAAAAATCCGACATTTCATTTGCACAAATCTAGTACGATTCCCACATAAATTACAACAATGATGCAAATTAAAGAAAATTCGTATGTCACAAAAGTAAATGTACCATGTGAAATTAAATATAAAAGTACATGGATTTAATATTCCGTGGGATTGCCTCTTTGCTTAATAACTGCATATAAACTTTTTGGCATGGGATTAACAAGTGATTCTGTAAAATTTCGTGGTATGTTATGTCATTCCTCCAATATTGCATTTTACACTGTTTCTTGGCGGGATTTTTAATTTTTCTATCTAAATACTTCCACACATGCTCTATGGGATTCAAATCGGGTGATTAAGGATGTGAAAACAGTTATTTTTGAACATTTCTCCCATATTTGCCAATTTCATCGCAACCGAAAATATTAAATATACTTTCATCAGTAAAGAACCAAAATTTAAAATCTTTATTAATGTGGGGTTTACTTCGAGGCATCATTATTACCATTTTTCCGCAAAGTTTCAAAATTAATGTCCTTTTCCATCTCTTTAGCTACCATAATTGTTATTTTAGGTGCACTTGTTCTTGACGATATTTTTTAATACGTCTCTTTTACATAACAGTTTAGGACGTCCTATTTTGGGTTTATTGTTTCACCAGTCAGTGTATATTTTTGTTAGAATTTAATGTATAGTTAAAACTACAAGTTTAACTGATTTAGCAATTTCCCGAAAGATTTTATATTTGTATGCATGTTAATAATAATTTCACACACTTCAACTAAATATTCCTTTCGAATTGGTTTCATTTTTGTAAGATTATTACGGAATGCACTAAAATACTGACAATTTACTTAGAACAGAATATTTAATAGTAACAAGGGGGAATTACACGTTTTCACGATGTGTTAGTACGGGAACTTCTGAACTTGTGGGGAGAATTTTGTGTATATTTTCCTATTGTTACAATTTATGTTCATCTGTGTTTTTGTAATCATAGCAATTATTAATAACATAAACTATTTTAAATTAAGTTCGTTTAGCAACAATAAATAAAGTCCCTATATTGGTTTAAATGAATTTGATGACTTTAGTGACTGACTTCAAAAATTAATATTCGTAATCATTTGTTTAAAGTTCATAAAACCGTAGTCTAATTCCAGTCGAATTCTACAGGCGTCTCCATTTCCCCCCTGGTTTCATTGTTATACTGATTCTTTTAGGTTAAAATTTTATAATAGTGTTAGGCTGAAATGAAAGCAACATACATTGTATAAGTATTATACAATGAGCCTTCGTAGCTGTATCATTACAGCTTTGGGACTTTAACTAATCGATACGAGGCAGTCCGAGTTCGACTCTCAGCCCCGGCGACTTTTCTTGGGATACACTGAAAGAAATATTAGTTTAAACCCAACAGTTTGGGTTTTAACTTAATACACATTATTCTTTAATTTAATTAATTTGTTTGAAAAAAGTTAATACTGATTCACTCAACAAATATTTTTAGCTCTGTTAATAAATAATAACAGTTATCCAAACAAAAAATAGGTAAAGTAAGTAAATATTTACTATAAATGCAATATATTTTGTTTATCCAAACAACCACTATTATTGGTTATCTAAATATATAGTAGTTTTTCACTCCACATAAACTACTTATTTGTACAACATATATTACTTCTTAATTTAACAAAGAAAATATATTAAGTATATAAACAGTACTTATATTTTTAATGTACTTTTTTATTGAAGCAATATATATTATTTGTTAATTGAATTAAATGAAAATTGTTCAATAAACTAGCATAAGATATCAAACCAATATATTTCTGTCATTCAAATAACGTATGCTATTTGTTAATCAAACCAAATAAAGAACAAATACTGTATGGTATCTGAACCTGATATTATTTGTTATCCTAACGAAAAAATGTGTTAAGTTATCTTATTATATTTTTTGAATACCGTTTACAACTTTGTAATAAAATGATTAAGTGTTTTCTAGTGGAAAATATTTTAACTCACGAATATAAAGTAATCAATTCATATAATTTCTAACATCTTAACATTTAATTTATAAAAGTGCAAACTGTGTAACATTACCTACCAAATTAGAATACGTAATTAATAATACATGTAACACACTTTGTATTAGAAGCATTTTTACTGTTTGTTTAAATCGTAGTCCCATGTTTCATCAAATACAAAACTATCTTCAATCAATATATTTTTCGCTTAAAACCCCTTTAATCATTTTATTACAAAGTGGTATATTGCATTTATACATGAAGACTTATACATACTATAATTAAAGTATATATAAAATTATAAGTACCTTTTAACTTGTAAAAAAGATTCAGACAATATAATAACATAACACTTTTTTCCGTCAGGATAATAAATAATTGCTAGTTCAGGCACCAAATAATATTGGGGGCATAAACTTTTTAATTTATTGGTTTTGTACATTTTTTTGTTCAATTAATGAATAATATAATTCAATACGTAGACTTCCACGGCCATAGTAAATATATTCAGGTTTTCCGGGAGATAACAGTGTGTTGCTTGTGTTTTGTTTAGATTTTTGGCAAAAACAAAAGCCAACACACTGTTATCTCCCGGAAATCTTGAAAGATATATACATACCATAGTTAAACCATTATTTAATTACATACGAGAGTATATAGGGTTGCAAATAAATCAACTTTGCTTAAACCAATATTTTTATTCATACAAACAACATCAAATTTGAAAATTTAAAAATAAATGTCACCAAAATTTAATGTATAATTTTAATTAAAATTAAATTCTTGAATTTTAAACGCCGAATCTCTAACTAAAAATATAAATTAACTTGTACTTAATTATGAACTAAACTCTCCGGTTCCACTTAAGTTAATTTTCTTTGGGACTTCAATCAAATATATCTATTTAAAGTATGCTTATATATTTACTTAATTTACAATCATACCAGGTCTGTAAATATAAAACCGGATTTTTGTATAGAATATCCACATGTAGTATGAAAATGTTAAAAAATATTTTATTCGAAGTGTTACCCATCGCTAGCTATACATTTTTCCCATCTCTATGGCAATTTCTGGATGCCACGCCAAAAAAAAAAAACTGTTGCTGTTTTGAGGCAAACCAATAATCGAGCCATTTTCGTAAGAAGTGAAGCGCTGCTCAGCAAGTGCTTGCCCCATCGATGCAAATAAGTAATAATCAGATGGAGACAAGTCTGGTGAGTAAGCCGCATTCAAAATTATTTGCCAGCTAAACGCCTCAATCGTTTCCTTAACCGGTTTTGCTGTGTGCGATGGTGCATTATCATGAAGCAAAATCACTTTGTGCTGCCTCTTTTGATATTCTGGTCGTTTTTCACGAAATGCTTGGTTCAAATCCATCATTTGTCGGTAGCGTTCAGTATTAACGTTATCGCCAGGTTTTAGCAACTCATAATAGATAACACCCTTCTGATCCCACCAAACATATGGTCTTTTACGCTTAGGATTCTAGAATTATATCCATTTTTCATCGCTCTTTACAATTCGATGGAGGAATGATTTTCTTTTGTACCTGGTGAGCAGTATTTCGCAAGTGGTTTTTCGGTTTTCCTGCTGCCTTTCATTCAGTTCATGTGGAACTCATTTTCCCAACTTCTGTATCTTTCCCATGGCTTTCAAACGTATGGAGACGGCATCTCGTGTCACATTTATTTGATCCGCGAGTTGTTGTTGCATTTGAGAGTCATCCTCATCCAACAATGCTTCCAATTCGGCGTCTTCACAGTTTCTCGGTAGTCTTCCACGTTCTTCGTTTCTCACGTCAAAATCGCCACTTTTGAATCTTTAAACCACTTAAAGCACTGTGGTTTACCAAGAGCATGCTCACCGTAAGCTTCGATAAGCATACGATGCGATTCTGCAGCAGTTTTCTTCAAATGGTAACAGAAAATCAATGCTGTCTGCAAATCGTAATTTTCAGGCACAAAATTCGACATGTTCAACGCTATGAAAAATACGTTGTTGTATGAAACTTGTATTGTTGCGAGTTAAAAGGCGCAAAAGAAAAATGCGCCAATGACGCGGTTTGGCAGACACTACATTGACAACTAGAGCCATCTATGAGCAAATTCCGGTTACAGACCTGGTACATAGCATGGGATATTTTATGGTCACAGTAGTAAATAGTTTGTCACTGTGTTACAATAAAGTCAACACTTTTATCAGTTAATTTATCAACCATTATTGAACAAATCTTACCAAAAATTAAGAGTGTTTGAAGATCAAATTCCTCTTCTTAACGACCAAGTTTTGTGAATGTTCTACATATATCAAATAATAAACATATTTTCCTTCCAAAATATGTATTTTAGCTAAAGGTGTGGAGAATGAATGCGTAACCGATGAAAGCTTTTAAATGATCTACTAGTTCAAAACTAATCACTCTATAAATTGAAAATAAAATGTGTGGAAAAACAATATTCGTATTGATTAATTAAAAAATATAGCAAATAAATGTTTAAAAGACAGAGAACAGTGTCTTGATTAGTGATGGGAATAATCGAGTAATTTTAACAATAATTGAGTATTAATCTCACATAAATAAATATAAGAACAAACGGAACAAAATAGTTTAATTAAAAATATTCCTCATCATTCCATCCATCGTAGACTGCAATGTCAGTCACCTATGAGTATCCGATCGGTAACATCGACTTTTAATCAAAAGTCACATAATCAGCCAACCACCTTTCTGACTACCTGCTTACCAGGATCAACTAAGCAACATCGGATATAAATAAACAGAATGTTTATTCGGATTAGGACGACTATTTTTATAAATTCACAAATAATTAATGTTTGTTCGGATATTCCCACCATTACGTTAGTCTAGATTGAACACTATAAAATGTGATAATCCTAACGAATAGAGCCAGTATAATAAATGGTATTGGTTTAACCACATAAAACTAACCCCGTTTAGAAAGTAGAATACTGGCTGACCCTTCATGTGCACGCCCCTGATGTGGACCATTACATTTGTGAATATTCACCTTTCTAATGAGAACATATGCTGAAAATGTATTGTAAATTATACAACAGAGAACACGAAAGGCAAACCCGTCTCAGACGGGTTTCAATATCTCCAAAGCAGAACATAATTTAGAAACATGCCATGATATTATCTTTAAAGACATACAAATTCTCGCCTAATCTTCTAACTACTTTCCTAGAATAATAAGAGAGTCCCTTAAAATATACAAGCATCCAAATAATCTTAATCTCGATAACGGGATACCTCTCGCTTCATCTTGGAAATCCATATTATCGAAATTGTCAAGTTCCACACGAGATACGCCGCTCCGAGATCCTGTCGGCCAATAGGAAGCGACGCAGCGAAGATCGCGAATAAATCTACACATTGCATTAAGAAGGTTTCCCACTGGTGCCCGACCACGCTGTATATATATATATATATATATATATATATAAGCTGGTAAACTACGAAAGTCCTTTTATTTCTTGACTAGCACTTGTGAGAGCTACATGTTATTCTATTTTTAGCACTTTTAAGAGATGCATGTCGATAATGTACCCTTCAAAGGCGGATGAAACGTCGGCAAAAACAAAAGCTAACACACGGTTATCTCCCGGAAAACCTGAAAATATATACTGTGGCCGTGGAAGTCTACGGACTGAATTACAACAGAGACATTTAAAGTTTGCATAAAAGACTTGGCAGATATATACCAATATTTTAAGCTAAACCTTAAAAAACCATTACAATCAGAGCAAGCTATCCGAAGTTACTTCCAGATTCACAGTCGAATTGCTGAAATTGAAACATTGTTAAGATACGTGTCATGTCTAGGTAATAAAATAATTTTGTAAATTTACGTACAAAAGGCTATTATTGCATAGGATTTCAGAAAGGTTGAGTAAAATATCTAGATAAGTTAGCCCATAGTCACTAATAATATTAAATATATTGCTACAAGAATAGTGGAAAAAGGTTAGATTCGTTTTCCAATGCTTAAGTTAATTTTACTTTAGTCATCTATTTTTTTTTACTATAACCATATTTTCAACATTATGCAACAATTACGGTTGTCAAAGAGATTGCTAAGATTTGAATATTACAAGTTTTGATAATGTAGTATTGCTGAGAGATCAGGGTTATGGAATTGAATAGTACTGAAAATGTATAATTTAAAGATATTTTGACCGAGTTAAGCAAACTTTTCCAATACTACAAAACACAATTTAAAAAAGAACGTATTCCCATGATATCAAATATCAATTAAAAAACCCGCTATTAAAGTTATTAACTTATACAATCCTAAAAACTAAAATTAATACAAAATAAATCACTGAAAAATATCATATATAATTTAGAAATAAATCAGTCGTAAAGAGTTATACTACCCCAATATAATTTTGAGTAAGTTACAGTTTACTCTTATAAACGACCACATCTTCTTAGCAAATAACTTGGTACTCGTCACACGCGTCATTTCATTGGGCATTGCATTATAAAGTTTCCTAGTTTTGTTCTTCTTCATGAAAAATCACTTTTTAAAAAACAATTTCATTTACACAGATTCTTATTCTACGTTTTTTGGTAACTACAATAGTTGCGCGTAATTCTAAAACGTGCGATGCGAAGCGACTGCTAAAGAACAATCGTTTTCATATCTACTTATTGCATTTTTATCTGCTTAGGCGCAAAGTCAGCATATATCTGGCCTTGACTACAGATATGTGCTTATAACTTCATGTCCTGCATAATCTACTCTAAAATGCGTACGTATAGTTCTCCTACAGCTAAAACCCCCTTAATTTCCTTATTGGAGGGTTACCTTTTAAATGTTTACAAATACTAGGAAAGAAAAAAATTCGCCTTTAAGAATTATACACTTTTGCTTGCTTTCAAACCAATTCTCGAAACATTTTTTCCACTCTGAAGATGGTATCTCAAAAACATGGTTTTTGTACACGCATTTTTTGTTTTAAATCGGGAACAATAAAAAGTCATTAGACGATAAATTAGGTGAATATGGGCAATGAGACATTAATTCGATGTTTTTCTCCTTCAAATAATCAATTGTTTGACGTGCTGTGTGAGAGCTGGAATTGCCATGATGAAGAATGATGCGACGTTTTCGGTTGTTTTCCCTGATTGCTTCGATGACTTCTGGCAAACAAATTATTGTATACCATTCAGCGTCAACTGTATTTCGATTATATAAAGGAATGGTTGCGACATGTCCAGTACAACCGAAGAAACAAGCGATAATTTTCTTGGAAGTGCTTCGCGAACGCGAACTTTTGTGGGATTTGGTGCATCTTGGAACATCCAAACAGTGTATTGTTGCTTAATTTCCGGTTCGTACGAATGTATCAAAGTTTCTTCGCCTGTTACGATGTTGTATACGGATTTTTCAGTACCTCAGTCGAACTTTGTGAGCATTTCCTTACACCATTTAACACGAGCCTTTTTTGAGCTTCAGTGAAATTATGCGGAATCCATCGGGAACAGATCTTTTTCACAGCTAAACGTTCATGCTAAATCAAATGTACTGCAGTCTTCGATATGCCTAAGCATGCCTCTATCTCACTGTAAGTCATATGCCGATCTTCAATCATGTTGCGCATAGCTTTGATGTTTTTTAGATTTACAACCGATTTTGGTCGACCTTCACGAAATTCATCATTGATGGACGCACGACCACGATGAAATTCTGCAAACCAATTGTAAACAGTCTTTTCTGTTGGTGCTTCATTACCAAAAGTTGAACGAAGCGATTTTATGCATTGTTATTGAGTTAGGCCTTTACTAAAATCGTAAAAAATCATTCAACGAAAACCTTCACGTGAAATTTCCAGTTTTTTCACAACATTGCATTTTTAAACGCTCACTGTAAACAAACTACTCCGTCTATTTTTAAGCTGCCACTGTTTTCACAATAACAAATGTCAAATTTTGCAAAAAGAGTAATGACACATCTCAATAGCGCCATCTAGTGGTACTTAAAAGGTAACCCTCGTATAATGTGTCAGATGTGTATCTTCTTGGCTTACAGAAAATTGTATTTAAGGTATACATTTGGGCAATTTCTAACATTTTGCTTACGTTACTATAAACTGCTCCCTAGCAGACTATTCCATATCTGATAATCGATTCTGATAAGCCAATAAAGATATTTACATACAATATTCCCCAGTTGCTTATATTTATAAATTATCTATCGAATATTTTTCGTTATTGACAATATATGTTCCCTCTAATTTAATTTTTCACATTTTCATTTTTCTTGGCTATTACAATAAAATATGTCAAAAAATATGCGATTTTAGTAGGGACATACTTTATATGTGTGATAAACTATTTAATTGTTACGATTGGCCATCATAATTTTCTGTCTGAATCTGTTGAAGTCCATTATTTTTTTAACTTAGAGTTTCTGCTATAGCAAATGTATTTAAATAAAAGAACCTTTAAGACAATTTTAGTATGAATACCTATTGAAAATCTTCTATCAAACTGTGTGTAGAAAATACAAAATTAACAGTTTCAATATGTAAAGATAGTATCTGTAGGCGCATGTGTTTGTACCGATGTTTTTTGGAATAACAACCGATTTTGGTCGACCTTCACTGACGGACGCACGACCACGACGAAATTCTGCAAGCAAATTGTAATCAGTTTTTTCTGATGGTGCTTCATTACCAACAGTTGAACGAAGCGATTCTATGCATTGTTGTTGGTTAGGCCTTTATTAAAATCGTAAAAATCATCAACGAAGACCTTCACGTGAAAAATTTCCATTTTTCACAAAATTGCTTTTTTTAAACACTCACTGTAAATAAACTACTCGGCAAATTGCTAAGCTGCCACTGTTTTCTCAATAACAAATGTCAAATTCTACGAAAATAGTAATGACACATCGCGGTAGCGTCACCTACTGGTCGTTTGTACGCACTTACAAGGTAACCCTTGTATTTGCCCAGGAACAAAATTCTTATCATGTAATAGTTTTAAGAAATTTTGAACAAATTGAGGAACTGCACAATCATTAGAGGAAAGCTTCTCTCCACACATTTTAAAAATTTTAAAAAGACGAATTTTTAAATTCCTGCACATGAACATGACTATCTTAAAATTAGATACCAGGATTTAATTATCTGTGGAAATCTAGTGCTTTCAGCTGCAAAATTTTATCAGGTAAAACTTTGTGCCTAACTCTTTCACTCATACAGAGCCTTTTCGGTCCCCGGAATTGCAAATTGGTGATCCTTTTAATCTTTTATATGGATATTATGGATCCTTTGGCTAAATCACAAATTTTGTCTTTATTCTTCATGATTCTTGTAATAGTGCTTTTACGAACTTTGAATGTGTCACAAATTATTTTTATTGGTTCATTTTTCTTAATACATTCTAAAATCTCCAATTTATTTATCAAATGTAAGTTTCTATATAATTTTAAAATAATTACGATCTTAGGAGAGGCTATTTAAAAGTGTCAATGTTGACGTTTTACTTTGTTTTTTTTTTGTTGTAATTAGTATGAGGTGTATGAAATTAGTTGCCATTAATGTGCGTTGCATTTTATGAAAAGTTGCAATTTATGAAGTTGTCTTTTGTGAATCTTTACAGTAGCATATTTAAATTTGTCTTTAAAAACTGCATGACGGAAGCATAACTTTAAAATTGATAGAACTGAATAAAAATAAGAGAAACTTATTTACCCAATACAAATTATAACCACTTCTTCGTAATATTTATGAAACACCACATTGTACTAAATAGTCATAAAAATTCTCTAAAATTGAGCCACCATTCAAATTATATAGTTTTTATCTCTGCCGAGATCCACATGTGACGATTTTTTATTATCCTTATAAGTGTGGTAGATACTACAGGTACATGGTTTTTTGACAAAAGTGTAAACTAGTGCAGTATTATATCTTCTAGTAGTAGCTGTTTGGCAAAACCTGTGTCTAAAAAAAAACAAATGAAACATAACCTGTTTGTATCGCCTTAGTAATAACTAATAACCTAAGGTCATCACACTGCTGTTTGGATTCTCGTTGTATTGTTATATGATAGTTTTGTATATTACTTTTAAATTCTATTGAAGTTATTTTTTAACAAATCTTGCTTAAATAAGATATATAAAAATACAGTTTGTGTTTACTATAATAGGTATACGTCCCGTATAAAAGAGTACATTATACAACGTTTTCGAAGACTTAAATCTTTGTCATTGGATGTATACCATATATATTGTAATGTAAATTGAGAAAATACGAACGAATAGCTCAATATATATTGAGAGAAAATATCGTTATTAACGTTTAGTTACTTTCACACAGTTTTTTTAAACTACTCGCGAGGCCATTTTATACACCACATATATTATTAAACATCAAACAACTAATAATATCAATAAAAAATTTATTATAAGTATTAAAAAGTTTATTGAACATAAATATTACCAAACAGAAAATAACATACTCAAAATAATAAATACTCTGATATATGTCTATTCATTAATATCACTATTACACAATTTAATATTGCTTCAATGGTCGCCAGTGTAGAATTGTTTTGGCATTTTATTTTCGATTACGTTAATTATAGCATATTGTATGCTGTAGACACGGCGTTTCGAAAAATATCACTTCTCATCAGTACAACTACATCCCCTATGCAGTTCAGCCTTCGTACAATATGCTATTCGGCTTCGTTCGTATGAACTAAGTATCTGATGTAAGTAAGTAAGTAATAGTAAATTTATTTTCAACAAATTGAACACACTACATTAATAATGTTATGTACATATAATTTCATAAAATAAGCGACAATAGGATGTTTTACTAAACAAATAAATAAATATAAGAAATAATAATATTGACAACATCTCTTAAACACTAGCAAAGTACTCATTGACGGAGTAAGGCTCAGCCTGCCTTAGACATTGGTGTAATTTATTTTTAAAGGTTCTTAAATCATTCTCCTGCTTCAGTGAATTTGGAAGCATATTGAAAAGTTGTATGCAGCCATACCGCGGACCTCCTTCCATCAACGGTAGTCTATGATTTGGAATGGCATAATCTTGCCTGTTTCTTGTATTATAACCATGTTCAATTATATTGTGTATTCTTTAAATTTGAAATTAAATCATATACACTTGTAAATATAAAATACTGGTACAGTAAGGTAATCGTTCTCCTTAAACACCCCCCCTACTCTACTGCAAAAGTTCATGCCTTTCATAATTCGTACAATTCTTTTTTGAATAATAAATTTCCTTTGCAAATGTGTACTGGATCCCCAGAAAAGTATACCCTATTTAACCAATGAACAAAAATTTGAAAAATAGATCATCTCCACTGCTCCATAGTCTATAAGAGTATGCAGGAGACGCACTGTGTAACATACAGAGTTTAACTTTTTACACAGTGCGAGTATGTGTATCGACCAATCCAATGTTTCGTGGATTTGCAATCCTTAAAATTTTCTCACATTTACTCATGATAGTTGAATGTTTGCAATAGGTAATTGTCTTGGTGGATTTAAAGCTGATATATTATTAAATGTAATAGACGTCGGCACTTGTCAGCGCCTCTACACGGTTTCCACACGGAAACAACATTCATACAGATACTAACCGTGGAAGTCTATTACATTTAATAACGGATTATTCTTTAACAAAAGTTAGGTAAAACTAAATGTTATGTTCTCTTATTAACCAATATGTAGTAAACCTTTAAAACATTTTTGTAATTGATAATTTTGTTTTGTCACGGACAATACATTTGCAGTAAACATTTTTTTCTGGTCCCATAAATTTCCTGTACAACTTGAAATTTCGACGCACACTGTTCCTGGAATAGGACTCTTTAATATGCACATGACCGCCACACGGAATCTGCGAAGGTCGCAAGATTAAATTGTTCTTACGAAATAGAAAAATTGTCTTAAACGTTTTTCTGATATGTTTAAAAAATTAAAAACAAAAGATTTTTATTATTTTCTAAAAGTAATCTAAATACTTTTCCTGACCTAGGTTCACTAGGTAATCACTAAATGTTATAACTATTTTATCGTTTAGATATGAAGTTGATGAAATGAGGATGGCAAACACGTGCTGCCTATGATTTTTTTTTAAACTCAACAAATATGTAGTTAAAAAAAACTTTGTAATTCGATTTCATTTAATGCAACTTTTATATTTTAATATTGCGGTCTCAAAGTTGCAAGTTAAAAGAATAGCTTCCTTCTCCTAAATTATACTATAAAAATACGTCAGAAACCTTTCATGCCTCGCCCTTGTTACGGCTCTGTCTATGTAGGTATATAATAAACTTGCGTGGATATATTCAAATAAAGCTTTAGCTTGTGAAATGTTTTATAAAATAATCATTATTACATATATACATAAATACAAGTACAAATTTAACAGTTTGACAAAGGCGTGCGTATCATACATAAATATTGACTTCGTAGAACGCTGAAACGTCAAGACTAATATTAATGTTTACGTTTTTTAATCACCGAAGTCTATTATTTAAAAACAGAATGCATAAACAAAGATGATTAAAAGTATTGGTATTTTTATTATTTGACCGACAAAAGTCTAGGTACCTATAAATTAGATGAACTAAACTAAATATACAGTAAAATCCCTTTGACATTATGACCTAAAATCGACACACACATACAAGCATAAGTAATTAAATTATTAAAACAGGAAATCATGCCCATCTTGATTTTACAGAAAATATTTATAAACAAATACCAAAGTTAAATATTCCCATTTGTTATTATAAACAATAGTGTTGTGAAAGGCAAGAGAGTGAACATTGATTGATTTTGTGTTAAAGACGTAAAATCTCGGTAGGCTATGAGATGTGTGATCAAAATTATGTGGCATAGGTTACCTGTTTACTGTAGAAACCAGGAAATGTAATCATTTTCCACTATTAACGCCCATTTCACTAAACTGACAACTGACACTACACCTTCTTTCAACACAAACACAAATTTGCAGTACTGGGTTTCATCTTTGTAAATCCTAATTTCACATAAAAGTACCTCACGTAGTCCAACAAATCGTATGCAGTGAAATGGAAGATGCGCACGAGGCGTTGTCGAAGAGAGCTAGGTAGAGTGAAGGGATTTTTGCTGTATGTTGCTGTTGACGACGAAGCGCTCAGAAAACACATAGTGCCACTCTTGGAACTTGGTACTTAATACATTTTTACTACTAGAGCCTTATATTTGTTCATTTTAACGTAAACAAAATTCGAACTCGTCGTTTAATTTACGTTTTCAAGCAACTAATTGAGCGCACTCCTTGATATACGATATCAATCTTTCGAAGCGATAAGGCAACTTTATTACTATTTCTCAGATTCTTACCGGTGATTTAGTTCAACATTTGCTTACTATATTATTTTTTGTTTCATGGTAAACATAAATTTTGTTATAACATATTAGATATACTGGAGTATATGCAACCCAAATTACTTCCGTACATAGAAAAGAGCAGATTTCCATAAAAGTTTCCCATAAATTAATTTTAATATTTTGTATAGCCCAGTTCATTACAACATTTGTAAAGAGTTTTGTTTTATTAAAAATGCGAGCTAAACTTATAAATCTAATATATTTTACACAGCAAATTGAAACAATGTGTTCATGATAATTATTTTTATTATAGTAGTATTGTATATAGTTAACACTTACGTCATAATGAGCATGACTAACAGTTTCTGGACGAAGTTATTTTGAGTATGACATGAATATAATTTTTTTAATATTAATTTTACATTTTGCAACACAATATGTATTAACAAAAATTATATTAATTGGGACCAAAAGGCCCACATTAGCCCATCCAAAACATTAAGAAGTGTTTAACAGCTGTTCCTCCTCCTGAGCTTAAGGTATAAAAAATAAACTAAAAACAAAAGTAGTTCAATAAACTTTACAAATCACTCTTACAAACAGCCGAATATCTTGGATAGTTCTTTTTATTTTTACCCAAACAGCTGCATATTTATGAAATAAAAAGAAATAATTCTATATTCAAGTCTACTGTAATGAAATTTTGTGTCAATTATAAAAGTAAAATTTACAAAATTGTTTGAAATGTAACAATTGCTCACCATTCACCTACTTGAAATAACACTTTCATTCGAAACAATTGTAATACATTACTCTATGGAACGACTGCAAAAATTGTCACGTATTCAGATCATAAATCTTTTAAACAACATTTTATGGAAAACAATGGCCATGCCTCCTGACAAACACCAAGGAACAGCTTAAATTACTTCTTTTTATATCTTTTCAAAAAACCTACAATTGAGTCATTCCATTCAAGCAGCAGCTTTCAAATGAAGTATTTCTAAACTTAATGTATTATCGAAGGCCTTTGGTTTGGCCATCTTCTGAGAATTTCTAATATGAATACTAAAGCCTATACCTCATTGGCTAGTCTTCATGCAAATGTTTCTAAATGATGGAGCATTTTTTGCAAAACTGGACAATGATAGGATCATGTCCAGCAAAATTTAATTGAACCGTTTTATAATAACACAGGCCGACATGATTTTTGTAACATTATTGAAAATGCTCTTTTTGTGTTTCATTTAGGTAGTTATTAAAACACCTTTTCACAGAAATGGCCAAGCAAGTGCCATTTTCGAGTACCTGTTTGTCCCTTGTATCATGGGATTATTGGAATTATTTGTACCTAGCTTTAGACAAAGTAGGAAGAATTACCACGAGAGGTAGTGGAGGTATTTCCAACGTATTCTACGAACCTTTTAGGGCACTTTTATGTTTCTCTTAAGTTTCGATTGTTTCTGTCTCGTGTACAGTACAGTCAAGTGTTTTTGTCGTATTTTATATAAAATGCCAAATTCTAGTTGTCGACGTTGCAAAAATCCAGCGGATAAGTTTTGTTATATATGTGTACGATTTATTTTAAAGTCACAGGGTAGATCTATATCAGAGGAAGTCAAAAAAGCCTATATTTTATATTTTAAGTGCCAAATTGTTTGTTGTGTGAGTTGTCATGAAAATTTAATGCAGTGGATGCATTCTATGCCGTTTGCTGTTCCCATGGTGTGGAGAGAACATACTGACCATGTAAGTAATTGCTACTTCTGTATCACTAAAACAGAAGGGTATTAAAAAAAGCAAAGGAACAAAATTGAGTATCCAAATTTGCCTTCTGCACTAAGGCCAGTTCCTTATAGCTAGGAATTACCGGTGCTGATTGTGCCATTAAACTTGCACAACGTTATGTTGGCGGTGATTCTAAGTCTTCATCAGGATCTGATGCACAACTTCCTGAGAACACCAGTAGTAAACCTCACTTAATAACTCAGAATGAATTAAATGGTTTGATATGTGACCTGGGTTTGTCAAAACAAAAATCTGAACTTCTTTACTGAAAACGGAATGACATTTTCAAGTTATTATAAAATGGAAGGATCGCTGTGTCTATTATGATTATATTGGTGGTTTAATGAATGAGCTTAATATGGAACATGTACCTTCTGAGTGGTGTATTTTCGTAGATTCGTCAAAATACAGCCTAAAAGCAGTCTTGCTTCATAATGGGAACAAATTTTTTTTTTGTCAGAGCACACTTTTTGAAATATAATTTTTAACGCGATCATTAATGAAGATTTTATAAAAATACAACATTATGTAAATAAAAATTAAATTTTAGAATTTGCTTTCGCCCATGAAAAAGTATGTATACTACAAAAATATCAAAAATTAAATTTCTGGAACAGAAGGCGAGTCATTTATCAACCTATAAATTTGACCAATAAACTACTTAAGTACTCAATTTTGCTTCTATTTAACGAAGTTCTTAACGTCTAAGCACTACCGCTACTTTTTTCATTTCATTATTATAGCTGTTTTTGACAGATTCAAAAATCATCAAAACAAATGTCAGGAAGAAATAATCTTATAATTCTATAGACGGTAGACTTTACTGATCCTGATGTCCAACAATTGCTTGTATATCATACCTATGTATTAACTCTAATTTCTATTTACTCTTCTCTATTTCTTCTTTGATGTAATATCACTCTAAACTTGTCCTCTTTTTGGAACATACAAGTCACTATTCACGTACTTAGTCAAGTACCAGTATTTTTAATTTGTAGTCATTTGTGTAAAAAAACAATTTGCTATTATTTTTAGCATGGATGTAAATCATAAGGATATGTTCTTCATTTTAATGTATAATTATTTTTAATTATGACTTCCGTGGCCACTATTACCTTGCAAAAGTTGCTGAACGTCAAAATGAAATACTACTGCTATAAAAACGTGCTCGAAAATAAAGATGTTAATTTTCTACTATAATTAATTTTATTTTTGACATAAAATAATCTTATCGCTAATTTTCTATTATTTTACAACAAAAAAATATAACATATATAAAATGCATTACTTTACATTTTAATTAGCGTGCAATATATTTTATTTAATATACAGTGATCTGAAAAAATGAAAACAAACCAGACATTTTGTTTATTAATTTTGAATGTTTCAATGAAATCGTAATCATTTCATAAAATTATATCCATACACATTTGTAGCTAATATTTTTGAAACAACTAAAAGTAAGCCAAAGGATTCAGCCTACAAAAATTAATATGAAATAACACAAGTTTGCTTCCGTTTAACAAACTTTGCAGATCTTACAATTTCCAAGATCTCCATTTGGCCCCTCAAAATATTGTATCACCTGCATAAAACTAAAAAAAAAAACCATTTATTGAGCAAAATTTATAGGTATTGTTGACTAATTATGCATCAAGCATGTCTATTACGATATTATGCAATCAATTAGAGTTGTACCTATAGTTCAATTGTTTTATATATATACTCAAAAATTTCATATATAGCAGATATCCAAGATAATATATGACGCCCACACATAAAAAAGAATTTTATTTAAATCATGGCGTACATATAAGCTTATCACATTAATGTTTTAAAATAAAAGGAAGTGTAATAGCTTTTTTTTTAAGAATGTAAAATGTATTAGATTAAAATCAGTATCTAAAGCTAAAAGATTCTTTCCAGAATAATTTGATGTAAGTATTTGTTTCGAATAGATTTAAAGTTACATATGTTGCTGAAACCAGTTATTAGTGAATATCATCAGCATATTGACGGTAAATCGTGTGTATAAAGAAAATGAAAGTTATGTACTTAGTATTGGCACTTACGGAGTTTCTGGTTTAGAAAACATTTACTAAGCTCCAGCTCTTTCTCTCTTAGTTTCAAACTCTTAATATTATTTGGTTGCAAGTAGCATATAAGCTGATATCATTAGGCAATGGAACGGCAAGTTGTACCTCATAATTTGAGACTCTCCAGTCACAAGATTCTAAAATGTGAGCAGCTATTTTAAGCCGAAAAAATATAATAAAGTTTGAACAAATTATGATACCACAGGTTTGGATTCAATTAGTATCGGTAATGGGTAAAGTAGGTAGGATTTGTGTGCATTATACTCATATGGGTACTTAGGACATCATACGTTTTTACCAATATATAATGGTATGAAAAGGTTCTAACTACTAAACACTTTTTCTATTCTGGACGCACATGGCAAAATTATTTAAAATATCTTTAATTGCAGTAGCAAATTTTTACTACCCAGCAAAAAAGTTGTGAAATTGGCAAATCTAGGTCATAGCTGTTTGTGGCAGATGTTGTGTTTACCCTTGGGCAGACCATGAAGGTAGGTGGTTATTGGCAAGTAATGGAATAGAAACATTGTAAAAGACGACAATTCCAAATCCTGGGAATTATGTTTTTATTGTTTCCCCCTGGATCATCAAATATTTATGAAGAAATTTTTAAGGCCATTTAATATTTCTGTATTGCTTTTTAAGTTGTTTAATAAAAATGCAGCTATCTATTTATTACTTTGACACTAGTAAGGGTGAGTCTTAATTTAGCAAAAGATGCCAGGTAATAGAAAAATGTATTCAATTAAGAAAGAATGTATACAGCACATTTGTTGATCTAGATAAAGTATATGACCTTGTGAATGCTAGAGTGTTTTAAGAGAACATTGTGTCCAAGAGCACCTAATAAAAGCATATCAAGGTTTCTACTTCAATTCTGATAGCCAATCTTAACGTCAATTTCTATCACAATTTAGTTAAGTAGCTTTCTTTCACCAGTACTGTTGTATTGGTCGGAAATATAAATGCTAAATTATTCTGACCATGGAAGTGATAACTTGTTTAAACAGATTTGGCATCAATCTGTAGAATGAAAAGTATCCTAAAGCTATATATGTCTTACATTAGATACTTAGTTTATATGAGCAAAGCAGAACTGCATATTCTACAAAGGCTGAGCTGCACAGGGGAAGCAATTGCACTAATGAGAAGTAGTATTCTTTAAAAAACCTTATCTATAGCATTTATTCCAGTGCTCTGCAATTTGTGCTCTATGTTACAGCATGGTCAAAAATAAAAATGGCAAATTATTCTATATAATTTAGGTTATTGGTAATTAAAATCTGGTCAACTAGTTTGAAATTTATTAGGTAAATTAGTATGTACAAAATCGAATATTTACAATTTATTTTAATGTATGCTTTCAAAACTATTTATATTCTTTTCTTATGAAATAATCGGTTATTTTTCTTTTTGATACATAAGCAACTTCCTTATTTGTTTCAGTGGTTCCAAGTTTTTTGGTTTCTTTTTTAATTTCTTCCAGTATATCATCAACTTCCATTGATTCATTCAAGTTTTCATCTTTTTTCTTAAAATATTTACTGTTTTCTTCTAGAGTTTTAGTTGCATCATCAATTGCTGTAAGAAAGGACTCATTGAAATTTTCCTCTGTTTTTGAAAATGTTTCCCCATCAATAGCATTGATTATATTTATTAATTCTTCACCATTTTTTGAAAGAGCAGATTTTTTTGTAGAGAACGAATCTGCAGTCTTACCATCACTTCTATCAGTTGATTCTAAGATTTTTGAAGAATTTGATTGCTTAAACTTTTTAATTTTCTTGGTGGTATCTTCTTCAGAAATGGATGGTATCATGTCTGATACATCTATACTTATCGTATCTACCAGAAAGTCTACCGAGTTTTGTGGCACAGTACTTCCCTCGGAGCTATTATTTCCTATTTTTACTAGGTTGTCATATCCATTGGATGAGGTAGATGCATCTTCAGAGTCTTTAGATCCCTTTATGCAGGTAAAATACTGCTTTATTGACAACTGGTTCTTACTGTCAAAGTATGCTTGCTGAATAAAAGGGTAGAATTGATTAGCTGGTATTTTGGAAGTACTAAATCTAGAAATAAGTTTCCATAATTGTGCTGAAACATATAATGTCTATTAAGTTACAAGAAAGATGTAACAACTTTAAATATAGTTATCAACTTTAGTTGAAAAACACTGAAACATTTATATGTAAGGAATTATTTCTTTTTCAGTGAACTAAATAATTTTCTATTGTATGTATAATTTTTTATATTCATACCAGTTCTGCAAAACCTAATATTGGGAAAAAGTAAATTTTCTATAAAATTCTTTGACACAATATTACTACCAGCAATGCAGTTTTGTAAATAGAAAAATTAAAGTGAATGGTAAATAATTTAGATGCTAGGTTTTGTCAAATATATCGTAGGATATTTATCTTTCACATTCTATAAAATTTCCATTTTGGCAATAATGTGTCAGTTAAAAGTTTTGCCGAATCGGTAATTATATGTTCGTGTAGACTCATTCAGAAGAGACACCTTTTACTCTTGTCTTATATTTATTGCTAATATAATTTGAACACTTTCGTCATGTATTTAGTTCTTTTACATTGAGAATTTAATTTTCTAAGCTAATTTTAAAATTAATTTAACTTACGTGAACACCTTATTGAGATTTTCCAGTTTGCGATTCTATTATTCATAATCTATACTTGTTCGTTACACTAGCACTACACATTTGCTACGAACCATATAACATTTATTTATGACGTCTGATTTAGTACTTTATCGTGTATTTAAAATGAAGGTAACCGTAGTGAGCTTCCATACACATATTAAATATTATGGATTTAACAACCCTTGATCAGGTTTTGTTTCCAAGTCCTAGTATTGTTTTTGGGTTTAATTGCAGATTGACCAAATTTATTCAAACAATTTGCCGACTTTTTGGAAAATTTGCCTTTAACCACCTTATAATAGTTGAAATATATTCAGCATAATGGTGCAACCGCAACATAATTCACTAAAAATTAGTACTTATTTAGCCACTCACTTCTACTTCCTGTTATTAGCAATAGAACTGTCATTTCATGGCCACCTATATCGCTGGACTTGACACTATTATATTATTTTCATTAGGAAAAATATAGAGATAAGTTTTTAAAGACATTCCTGTACAATTAGAAGATTTGAAAAGTTGAATTACTAACGCAATTCCAAAAAAACGACCAAATTGATAAAGTATAGTTCCAAAGCTTTTATTGACATGCATTTTGTAGCTTCTACTTAGTAGTGGTTGTTTTTATTGTTTTAGATGAATTTTTTATATTTAATAGTGTTTATTGAGACATGAACAAATACATTTTTTGGTAAGCATAATCTTATCTATGTTGATAAATTATTACAAAAATTTTAGTTTTATGAAAGAATCTGAGATTTTTATGGGTAAATTTAATATTTTATAAATGAATAGCATATAATTGATGAGCTGGTTGTACTTTTAGGACGACTATTTTAAACATTTTAGTTTATAGAAAACTATAAAACAACAATGTTTTTATATTAATAATATTGTCATTATAGACAATTTAGGTTAGAAAGAAACAACAGAATGCTTGTGCACAACACTGTCAACCATGTTACATCTTTGTCTAACAACAATAAACAAGGAGATGCATATGTTGTAGTTTTCACATGTTGCTTTGAGATATATGTTACATCTATACATCCAATTTGTTCTTCATATATAGGTAAACAGACAAGAATAGCATCATACATTTGTAATCATTGTTGGCATGGTACTTCTCTGACATACATGCAAATTAAAAAAAGCCAATTAACAATATTTATATTGTAATCAGAAAAAAATACTGGTAATTAAAAATTAATTGTCCACTATTTTGTTTATATCCCAAAAACAGAATAACTTATGAAATTTTATTTACTTTTATCATATTGGCAACTAAATTTATAATAAATTTTGTCTAGAGAATTGTTCTCAATCTACAATAATTTAACAGATATCTAGTTTTTAAATAACTAAGTATTTTCGGTTTTATTAATTATTTCAAAACTTTGGCAACGCTGATCCAATTTATTAAAAGCATCTTAATTTATATAAAATTCTGCTCAATTCTGTCCATCTAACCAACTCACTACATTAGTATAGGGGTCAACTGCTGTCACCCTGTATAGATTATTTTTTGAAAAGTGGATAAGAGTCAATATGCATTAAATCTAGGACAATATTTGAGATAATGAAACCTGATAAGATTTAAGTTAAATCCATAATATATTGTGTCTATTTATCTGTAAAAGCTCCCAATGATCGCCTTTGCTTTAAGTAAACAGGAAAGTGTAACTTCACACTTATCGTATATATAAGTTACATGGTGCATAGCAAATCTGTAGTACTAGCAAACATATTTTAAATTAACTAATAACTTATTATTAATTATATAATTCATAACAAATTGTAATTTTTACAATAAGAATACCTAATATAAAACATGAATCATTTTCGTGCAAGAAAACAACACACAGCATCTTACGTTTTATAAAAATCTGCACAATATTGTATATTTAACTAATGCTAGTAGTATCCAAGTAACTTATGGTAGGGAGGTGACTTGTTGTAAGACTGTATATTTATAACACACGATGTTTTTTTATCGAGTCCATGAGTGACTCTAGTTGAACGAATTTTAATGATTCAAAAATCGAAAAAAAAAATTAGCCTGTTACAATTTACTTCGCATTAGAAGAATTTTTTATTTCTTGCTACTGGTGAGTTTTTGAATTTCTGTCGCAATAAATCATGATACATATTTTTCTCTTAGTTACAAACTAGAAAATTTTAGCACATTGTAGTGGAGCTTTTACCATGACAACCATAAGTTTGTTACATTTTCAATAAATAAAATTAATTAGGTAAAATAAATACATCTTACCCGGTGTCATTGCATTTGTGGCTATAAATGTGTACATATCGTACAAAGTGTCCCTTAGTTTATCATCTCCAAAAGTAAAGTAAACCATATCACGATTAGCAGCAGAACAAGCCATAAGCTGAACTAAAAATTTCAAATGAGGATTTCCACGGAAAGCTCCACAACCCCAATTGCCTGTTGCTACTGCTGGTAATTGATAGGGTTTTTTGGAAAAGAATCCAACATATGCCTAAAACATATTAAGTAATAATTTTATCTTAAAAATATAAAGTACATCATTAAAAGGCAGAATCATTTAAATGCATCTAAAGTGTGTCTTGTGTTATTGAAGGGCAAATTCCATAATGTCAAGGGTTTAGACAAGAAAGAGAGCTTTACCAGTATAAAGAATTCACTTAAAATCTGAAGTAGATATCATTTTCTTTTTGATTATGCTTTTGAACATAGCTCCCTGGAACTCAAACCCAAATTCTTTCAATAAAATCCTAACCCAACCCACCAATTGTACAAATCTCACAAGTACAACTTAATAACTGAGAATAAATATTTAAGGGGGCTAATAGTTACTGCAACTACATTAATGTTATGATTTGGTATATGAAAATGTGTGCATATATAATTTTTATTTTCCTTGATGAAACCATGAAAGCCGATTATTAGATTTTTAAGATTAGAGAAGAAAACTTTTTATAGGGTGTAGAATTTCAGTTTTACCAAAATTTTTGAATATTTATTATACTTGCAAAGTAGTCTCGATGCTTGCAAAATATGAACACTTTTCAATTTGTTGAAATATTTGAATTTCAGCTATGGTTAGTAATAGAAGGTACAAACGTAAACAAATGATAAAGAAAATTTTTGTAAATTTATGTTTATTTTAATTATGAAATACAAAATTTATTACTACATGACATATAGGTATAAAAACCTGTGAATGTGACAACTTAGTTTGCAAATGTACATATAGCAGGTAAATCATTCACCGTTATTAGAAACAGCACCGAGCCCTACTTCATTCCTTTGCTGGATACCAACATGGGTGGTTTGTCTCTCTGAGATGTGATTTCCTGCTGTTACATTCTGTGATCTTCCTTCAATACAGGACGGTATCCAGGCTCCGGTGTCATTTCCCTGACACCGGCAAGCTCCAGTTTCAAATGCTCTTGACATATCGAAAAAAAGCGTCATTGTTATGAAGAGTATTATTAACAGCTGTTACCATGCAGCATCCATTTCAGTAAGCATTCTGACTGTGGAATAAAACCTGTTTATGCTTTAGAAAAGATTTCTTAAGTATTGTAGCGTAGTATCTATTTTGAAGTGAGTTTTTAATTAACAATACTGAAGATTTCTAGCTATTATGTTATTAATACAAGTTGTACTAAGTTTCGAATAGTTAGTAGATTCACTAATCAATAGTTAAAGGACATATATCTGGAGCAGGTTTCAAAAATAAATTGTTATAAAATAACATTTTCCCACGAATAAATATGCATAGCGAGTTACTTGAAGTCTAATAATCATAATGATTTTTCAAAAACTGGTAAAAATATGTAACATAAAAATTAATATTATAGGCAACCTTTTTTAACTTTCGTTTAATTATTATATTTCAATTGAAAGCTGTACTGGCTAAGGTATTCTAATATAAATGACTATAATAAATAAGATTATTTATAATTAATTATGGCTTCCGTGGTGGCAATTATTGAAAAATATTTAATTGATTATTTGGTTAGTACAAGTACAAGCATACCTCGTTAATATGAAAGGTTAGGTTTAAAACCATCATTGTAAAGCAAATCACAGATTCTTTTTCACTTACTAGTAGATTTAATAGCCTTAAAGCAAGTTAATACTATCATATACTAAGTGCCAAATGGTGCTAGCCAACAAAACGTCTTAAGAGCAAGGTAAGCGCAGAAAATAAAAGGCATTTGATAATCCATATAAGCTATATTAGCACACTTTGGTATTATAAGCCTAAATTACTCATTTTTGTACAGTTACTACCTTCTTCCTAAGCAGATTAGAATATAACGTCATTTCATTCATGAAATAATATTTTTGTTTTAAATATGTTTCTTACGATGTTTTAACAAAAACACTGTTTGAATCAATTAAAATGTTAATGCTCTTAAAAATATGTTTTTATCCACGCTGCTTAAAACCTGTCATGTTATAATATCTTCTTCTTTTAGTGCTCTCTCCTATCGGAGGTTAGCTCTAAAGATGTTCTGCGTCGTCCTATAGATCATTGCCCCTGTATTTTGCCTTGCATAATAAGTTGAAGCATTGAGTATCTATAATATATAATAATATATGTTGCTTCGATTCTAAAGGAAATGCCTTTCTTGAATCTGTACTCATCACATTTTTGATCAAATTATTGCTTTTTACCTTTTAGTACATGCCTTGCTCTTTAACACAGCATCTACTACACTAACATGGAATGTTGTTGAATTTCATCTAAGGTCAAGTCTAAGGTCATAGTCAACAAAGGTTTGTCCCTCTCATATTATTTGATTTCCCTAAATCTGTGCAGGGAAAAAACTCTGAAAAGTAACGTTGAGGAGAGCATCTTCTTGCGCGGAATCTGTGGATAATGGCTCTTTTATTTCACTTGCTGATCGCATTAGTAAAGTTAATGTATCTCACAAGTCTTTTGGGGTGCTCCGTAGGGTAGTATTTTGGGCACACTGCTATTTGTTGTTTTCATAAATGACATCCAATTTACAGCGGCAAAAAAAGAATAAAAATGTTGAACTATGCTGATGATACAAATCTTTTCATGGCTCTGAAAATTGGGTTGATAACGGAGAGTGATTACTTTTATTCTAGGGTAAAGGCATGCTTTGAAGAGAATGACCTTTGTCTCTATGAAAGAAACAACTTATATCTACATGTTTTGATAAGCCAGTCAAGATAGCTTTATCTGATCTCTTGATATCGACCAGCTTGAAATGTTTAGGCTTACATCTTGATGAAAACCTGCACTGGAAGGCACCATATTGAAGAAAAATTTAAGAAAATTTCCAAGAACATATGCTGCATTAGGGTCCTTAATAGATATCTGTCAAGTGATATCCTCAGAACAATCTATTATTTAAAAATCCA
This sequence comes from Sperchopsis tessellata, assembly GCA_033557685.1. Taxonomy (NCBI): domain Eukaryota; kingdom Metazoa; phylum Arthropoda; class Insecta; order Coleoptera; family Hydrophilidae; genus Sperchopsis; species Sperchopsis tessellata. Next base: position 27,220 of record JAWQRN010000385.1, read on the forward strand.
ATATTCAGAGTTTTTATTTTGCAGAAGACAGTTTTGAAGGTGATACTGGGATTGGGCTGGGTTGACTCATGGCGTTGGAGATTTAAACCCGTGAACATTTTGAGTGCTTGGGTTTTCATTTTAAGAATAGAGTTCTCTTTGATAAAAGTAAGTATGAGCATGAATATTACACCAGAGGAAGGTACCGTTATGCTTACCTCATTTATAGACTAAATGCAACTGAGAACGGTTTTTACTGTATGTGTCTTATTTTATATAATTATTTACCCGCATTTATAAAAAATAACAACGTATTGCGTTTTAAGAAAACATTATGCAGATTTCTGTGCAATGGAAAGTGTTATACCTTGGACGAATTTGTAATTTTTTGTAGAAATGTGAGATAAATATGATCTTATATTTGTGAATTTTATATTTCTTAGATTTGTGTATGCAATATTGCCTTATTTAATAATTAATTTGTTTATTTATACATTTCTTTATTTCCTCTTTATAATTTTTATTATTGTTACTTGTACTTTGTATTTTCTTTATGGATTGTTATGTACATTATCTGATTGCATATTAACCCATGATTTTTTGTATTTTTTAATTTATTTCATGGACACCATTCTTACATGTTACATTTTATGTTACTGCCAACCGAATAAAGCCTGTTCATATTCTTATTTGTTGGGTATTTTTATTGGTCACAGCCAGCAGGTATGTATTCATGGTTTTGGGAGAACTAATATTCCATTCAGATTGAGCTAACATGTGTAGAACCTACCAAAAAGCATCCAAGTACCATTCCTGTTTCAATAACAAACTACAGTTATTTTTCTTTAGTGAACATTTATAAATAATGTGATTATTAGACATTCATACAGTGTATATGGTATATGGTTTATAATGTATTATTTGAATGTATTTACATTTGCAATCATTTGTTTTGTGAAGGAAAATGAGAGGAAAAGTGGTATAAATTATAATGTTGAAAAAGTAGCTTGTGGCTATGAGGCGAGCCTATTTTAAACCATCGGATTAATAACATTTGTGTGGTGATCATTTAATTATCAATAATTACATAGACTTTTAATGCTGCAAAGAAAATTTTACTTGAAAGTAGATGTTATGCCCTCCATATTAAATTTTTCAATAAATTTAAAAAAGGAAGGGTCCTGTTTTAATACAATCATATATTTAGCATTGAAGAATGTACTTCAGTAGAAGCCTTGGCTGCAAAGGTTCCAAGCAGTACATTAATCTGTGTTTCTTCAACTAGTTCTGCCGTTGCAGAAGAAATAATGAGAGTTAGAAAGAGGTAATAAATGAATGCAAAAATAAATATAAGTGTACTAAATACAAACTAGGATGCTACTGGGGAACTACTTGACCGCCGAAATTTTCTGAGTAAAAATACATTTTCCCCAAAAAACATAAATTTTATGATACTTCTTAAACACTGCCGTCAATTATATTACTTCCTTAAAGGCTGAGGATGGTACCAATGGTTCTCATTGATGCAGAATGACTGGATTTTTGGGCCTGGTGATATCCATTAAAAGTATGCAGAACATATATGACCAGTTAATTAGAAATACGGGTAAATTGAAGTTTTTGCTAACGTAAAAATTGTTGTAGGATTACATTGAAATGTTGTTTGCGGCAATTTGTTCTCGAAGAAGATTTAATAACAACCTAAATGCATTTCAATTTGAAAGCGCTTACAAGAGGTGGTTGATCCAGGAAGAAAATTCAACCCATACATCAGGGTAAATTAAAAGGTGTTGAGAATGTTTACCTTGCGACCATTGCTAGCTATAGCGGAGCTCGACTGACTTTGATTTCCGGCGCTCCGTCTGGGGCGCTTTTCGAACCGTGAATATTAACCCCTAAATTGTTAATAATGCTTTAAGAATTTGGGCTAAAAAGTGACTGGATTTAGAATATATATTTCCTAGCTCCATAAGCAACACACAAAAAAATGTTTTCAGTGCGCCAGGAACGATATTTCCACCCGCGTACAACACACGGCCGGCCAATAATTAATGAATTAATTAATGGGGTAACAACATTCTGGATGTATTAAGTGTACAAGCTAGTGGTAGAATCAACATGAAATTAAAATTTACCTACCTGCTCAATTATATGTTGGCGCAGAATCCATTGACCAACCACAAGTTGGTATACAGAACATTTTTTAAATATTTCTCTGTTCGAATTCACCATAAGAACAGTAGTTAAACTAGGATTTGTCATCAATCCATACAAACATTATTAAATGTAATAGACTTCCACGGTTATTATCTGTATGAATATTGGTTCCGGGTGGAAACCGTGTAGAGGCTCTTACAAGTGTAGACGTTTTGTCCACTGTTGCTAGGGACATTTTCAAGGTGAGTGATGTTACTTTAATGAATATAGGCAAGGACTGGAGTGGGGGAAGCGCACTAGCGCATGGCCGTTGTGTTCGGGCGATTGTTGTCGAGTGCAGGAGAGAATTGAGAGAGGGAGATTCACCAAGCAATTGGTAGTTGAAAACCATTGTCCCTCTTGATATTGTTGGGGCGATTATAAACCTCAATGGCTTCTCGGAATTTTCTGGGAAAGTAAGAAGGCTCCCGAGCTAAGACTTTAGTATCTTGGAACATAATTTTGTGACCTGTTTCATGACAATGTTCAGCCACAGCTGACTGAATAATATCACCCAGACGAGTACAGTGTTTGTGCTCCTTTAAACGAGTAGCAATCGTACACTAGTTTCTCCAATATATACCTTAACACAGGAACAAGGGATCTGATAAACCCTTTCGCTTTGCAACGAGATGACATATTTTGAAGAAGGAAGAACTTGCGAAATCTTTTGTATTGGGGAGAATACTGTTTTGATGTCAAATTTTCTTACAATGTGGGCAATTTTGTCCATCGAATCCTTGACGAATGGTAGATAAGCTGTTGCTTTTACCGGAGTATTTCTGATAAAGATGGGTGGATTCCTGAAAAGTCTTTTTGACCGTTTAATATCTGACAAACTATATCTATTAGATTACAGCGCATCGGTGAGTGTATGCAACTCTTGGGAAAATAGAGTTGTGTCACACAACTTGAAAGCTCGCTGAATAACCGAGTAAATTACAGACATTTTCTAACAGGGATGATGATGTGACATTGCATGCAAGTACCTATTGGTATGGGTGGGCTTACGAT